>JAVQJG010254968.1:0-13288 GCA_036024015.1 Craterocephalus amniculus | reverse complement strand
AAACGTGTGAATGCATGAATAGAAATGTATGAATTAATAAATTTGAACGTGTGAATGCATGAAATGAGATACAAAGATGCATGAATAGAAATGTAAGAATGTATGAATAGAAATGTATGTATGCATGAATAGAAACGTGTGAATGCATGAATAGAAATGTATGAATGCATGTGTTTATGTATGAGGACATGTAGCAAGTGTTTTTCCACACATGTCTCTGTTTTACTTTCATTCGTTGATGGTTTTGTCTGAAGCAAATCCAGGAGTTTCTGGTGAAACGTTTCTCCATCCTGATGGAGGTGTCCTCAGTCTTTAGGAAACATGCACTTGGACAAAGAAAACTGAACAAGGTGTTTTGTGTGTGTGGGTGCAGCGACACGCCAAGGACAGAGTTCCTTCTGACCAACCACACTCAGCCGAAAGAAATGCTGTCAGCCATCAGAGAACTGGGCTACCTGGGAGGAGACACCAACACAGGTAGCTGATACACACTGACTTGCACACACACACACATCCACTCCCAGGCCCCTCATCAGGACTTCATCAGGACCACCTGGGTTCACCCAAACACAAATGAACAGGATGAGACTTAATCCTAAAAACAGGAAAAGATGGATTTATAATAAACGCCTAGAGAAGAACATTAAAGTCAACCAGAGGAGAAGAGATGATGTAAAAATGTCTGCTTACCTGTTCAGGTAAAGCCATCATGCACACGGCTGAGAGCTTCTTCACCCAGGCCAACGGGGGGAGGCGCGGCCACCCTCGGGTGATGCTGGTTGTGATTGATGGCTGGCCCTCTGATGACGTAGAACAGGCCGCCATGTTGGCCAGAGAGTCGGGCATCAACGTCTTCCTGGTGTCTGTGGCCAAGCCGACGGCTGAGGAGCTCGACATGGTCACGGACAAAGACTTCATGAAAAAGGTCCAAACTTTATTTATAAACTGCTTTTCTTTCATTTTAATGTATGAACCAACTAGGAAACCTGCTTCCAGCACAACGTAGCAGGTGGTTAATAATGGACAAAAAATTTCTAACTGGTCTTTAGTTGAAGTGCTTGGGTGTCTGAGTTACTGCACTTTCCAACACTAGATTCAAGCTTCCACAAAGGCATTTAGGCCAAAAATGGCTTCCTAAAAATGCCTGACAATCCAGCATGAAAGATGTGCACTGCTCGCAGCAACTGGACATCATACTGCTCCACACCATCGAGTTGGGTTGCAGGTGGGCTGGAGCTGAGAATGGATGGATGGATGGATGGATGGATGGATGGACGGACGGATGGATGGGATGGATGGATGGATGGGATGGAAGGACGGACTGACTGACTGACTGACTGACTGCATGCATCCATCCATCCCAAATGTCTGGCAGCTCAGTTATTGAACGTGTTTCCAGGACGGTTAGCTTGTAAACGTAGTGAAAACGTTCAGTGTTCCACTTCTTATACTGTTTATTACTCTGATACGTCCATGTTACTGTAGGACCAAAGCACTCCACCAGTTTCTGGAGCAGTTTCTGTCATAAAGTGAAGCAATGGGTCTTAGAAACGTTTTGTATCAAATGTCAAACATTACATGAAGGTTTAACACTTTTTAGCACAACCTCTGAAAAAAATGGGGAGAAAAGTCACATTTTTTAATCTCTTTATCTGGCCCCTCAACAAAATGTAGAAAAAAAATAACTAAAATGGTGTTAGTTTATTTGCCATTTATTACCAAATGATATGTCAAAATGAATGTAGCGTAGTCGTAGTCTTCTGCTTCCTGGTGTCCATTAAGGGGTAGAGGTCAGATTGTGTACAACAGCATTTGAGCAAAGTTCTACCATAAAGCGATACAAAGTGTCTCAGAAAGCAACAGATAAGAAATGTTTGGCTTTAAAGGGTTAAAATAGTTTGTTCTGAGAGAGATACTTCCCAAACATCCACAGAACAAGAAAACATCTGATTTGTTCCTGATATGCCTGTTTTTGCATGTGAGAAGTAAAAAATAAACATTTTAAGACCACCTGGCTGATGTTTTTCAGCACACCAGGTTCAGAGTTATCGTTCACGCTTTACTGACTCTCATCCATTATTTTCATTCATGTAGATCTTAGTCGTGCTTTTGAAACTGTTGATCACAGCATTTTCATTTCTGGGCTTAAGTTAGTTTATAAAGCACTGAATGGTTCAGGGTCAGGAGTGCTTCTTTGTCCCAGAGTTAGAACTAAACCTGGAGAGGCAGCGTTCAGCTTTTCTGCTCCACACATGTGGAGCAGACTCCCAGAAAGATGCAGGTCTGCTGGATCTCAGCAGTTTTACATCATCACGGTTAAAACTTTTCTTTCTGCAGCCTTTTGTGAAAACACTTGATAATTAATTTTAATATCTTGCGCTTTATCCTGTTTTCTGTGAAGGTTTTCATTATTTTATTGTTTATAATTCTGTTATTTCATTTATTCTAAAGATCTGTTCTGGGGCCGATTCTTTTTTCTATTTTCATGCTTCCTCTGGATTCTGTTTTTAGAAAATAAAAATTCTGACCATCTCTGACCATCGTGATGATACTCAGGTATCCATCTCAAACTCCACAGCATCTGGACAATTTAAAGTCCTGGATGGTCCAGAACCCCTTTTTACCCTCCCGCTTTCCTTTCAGACTGAGCTGTCAGCATTTTAATAAATTTTTATTTTCATATTTGTCTTTCTCTTATTTTTACTTCTTTTAAGTTGTTTGTAATTTAATTTAGTCCCCTTTGATTAGTCACATGTAGTATTTCTCTTACAGTTTTAACACACAGTGGTCCGTTCCTATTCTTTTTAAATGTGCCTGTTAATAAAGTTGATGTGATAATGGCCAACGACTAGCGATGATGAGAGTTTCTTCCTGTTTTCCTGCAGGCAGTTTGTAAAGATAACGGTTTCTTCAGTTATTCCATCCCCAGCTGGTTCAGCACCACCAAACATGTCCGAGTTCTGACAAACAAACTCTGTTCGCTGGACGATCTGCTCTGCAGTAAGACTCTGCTCCACCTGACGTATCCACGCCTCAGCAACAAACCTCATACTCTTTAGAAGTTTTTAGAATAAAAATAGACGAGACAAAAAATAGAAAATGGGGATGAGGGTTGTGTTTTCCCATCAGCTCAGTCTCGTCTGTACTTTTAGGTAAAACCTGCTATAACTCTGTTAACATTGGATTTCTCATCGACGGCTCGTCCAGCGTCGGACACGGAAACTTCCAACTGGTCCTGGACTTCCTGGCAGGAATCGTCCGCAGCTTTGATGTTTCAGATGTGGGAACTCGCGTTGGTCAGTTTTACAATTCAGTTCAGTTTCATAATTTATGGATAGATGAATGGATGGATGGATGGATGGATGAAAGAAAGGATTAATGGATTAATGGATGATGGATGTGTTTGTGGAGCAGGTGCGGTGCAGTTCACCTATGACCAGAGACTGGAGTTTGGGCTCTTTGACCACCCAAGCAAAGAGGAGGCCATCAGCGCCCTGCAGAGAATCTCCTACATGAGCGGAGGAACATCCACCGGATCAGCCATCAGCTTCGCCACGCAGAACCTGTTCAGGTGAGCTGGGCTCCTGAGTTTTACAGGATGAGCTGGTTCTAATGAGAACAACAGCTTTCTGAACTCAGCTGGTCAACACCTGAATTAAGCTTCTGAGTGAGAACTGAAGGACTGTATAGCTCAGACCAGGTCCATGTGTGGCTTTTAATTTATTCTCCATCAGTTTCACTCAGACCCTTTACACTGACTGAAAACTAACCTCTCAGACCACATTCGCTTCATCCAACTCACATCTTGCTTCTCAGTCAGGTTTCTACTCTGGGACCCATTCTTTTCATTATCATCACTTTGCCGTATTTTCCTAAATATACCTGACACCCAGTTCTTCCTCTCTCCAGTAAGCCTAGTTCCACTCTCCCACCTCCAGTTTATTGATAATTGATTTTTACATGGGTACTGAAACAACATAAGAGTTCTGAAGTTCATTATTTGTTCTTCTGGCAGAGAAACAAGACGAGGTCACAACTTCCTCATCGTGGTGACAGATGGCCAATCATACGACGATGTCAGGGGTCCAGCGATGGCGGCGCAGAGACAAGGTGAGGTCTGCTGCATGTGCTCTCTGAGGATTTCTGTGTTGTCCTGGTGAGACGTTCCTTCACTGCTTTGGGTCGTGGCTTGGTTTGAAATAAAGAAATTACTTTCATGGCTACATTACATGCTGCTTTTCCTGTCCACCATCACAGGCATCACCATCTTCTCGGTTGGCGTGGCCTGGGCGCCCCTCAGTGACCTCAGATCGATGTCTTCAGAGCCGAAAGACAGCCACACCTTCTTCACCCGAGAGTTCACCGGCTTGGCAGAGTTCGTCCCTCTGCTGGTCCGAGGCATCTGTCGAGACTTCACCGAAAACAACTGAGAACACACACAAACACACACACACACACAGACAGGTGGGGTTGTAAGTCTGCATCTGTAGGATCTCTGGTTCTCAAAATGACACGGACCTCCAAAACATCTGAATCCACGTCACACTTCAATCAAACAAAAGTTTCATTGACTTTCTTCTCTAAATACATGATGCAGAAGCATGGAAGCCACACACGCACGCACACACACAAATACACACACTCTTCTTAAGCAGCAGTTCAATAAAATGCATGCATGTTGTGTGGATGTAGAATGCCGCAGTGTGTGGATGTAGTGAATCTAACGAGGACATTTGGACAATTCCTGGCTGGCCAGACTTTCTGCTTCATCTTCTCTGTGTTCACGTCTTTCATCTAAGAAATAAAGAAATGTTAAAGTCTGTGAACGTCCTGTAGCTGGAGATGTAGGACCAGGACTGGTCTTACAGCTCCCTCTAGAGGCCACTTACATCCCAGGCTGCATTCACTGACTCTGATCACCCAGTCTATCAGAGCTGCTGTCTCACATTTATTTAAATCTTTCTGCAGTTTTTCTTCACGTGTCATGCAGGAATTATGACTCACAGAGACAAATCTTTATTTTCTCTAAATTTCTCTAAAGGATGATCCACACAAAATAACCAGGTGTGTTTAACCAGGAAATCGTAACTAGTAACAGCTGAAAGTCTATGTCTCAATGACAGCATCTTTGTTAATGTAACATTGTTTTCATGTTTTTCCTGCCAAATAAATTTGTAAGAAAAATCTGATCTACAGACTTTGATTCAAACATCTTTGTGTGTTACAACATTTATAGACCACCAAGGCAATGTGCTGATTTTAATTAAATAATTTTTTATCAATCATCCGCTCCACCTTTAACATGTTTATTTTAACTGGTGATTTTAACCTACAGATAGACAACACCTTAGACCAGAGCTCTTCAACTGGTGGCCACATCCGGCCCAACATCTATGTGGCCCAGCAAATGATTCTGCCAACACTATTTAAACCAGGAACACTGGAAAATAAAAAATTGCAGGTGGCAGCGGTCCGTCTTCAAAAAGGTCTGGGCAGCAAAGAGTGAACAACAGATACTCCAGGTCAGCAGCCTTTCAGCCACTGAATCTCACTGTGTGAGACTAACTTGTCGGTTTTAAAGGCTGTTGTTGGTTTTTATGGACCTGAGGACAGAAAAGGTCTGGACAAGAATGTTTAAAGCCAAAATGAAATAGTATTACTGCAAACATCAGTTCCCCCCCAAGTTAGAAGAGCGAATAAGTGAGTGATCGTTGCTCCTAACTATGGCGGAAACATCCCTCTGGAGATTCCAAGTAAAATATGAACATTATTAAAATCTGGTTATTTGTTAAATTTATTTATGGCAAGCATTGGGGTAAAAGATAGCTATGTTTGGTAACTTGAATTCATGGATGCTGATACTTTAAACTAAGAAATATCCAATGAAGTGAGGAAAAATCTCTAAAAGGGGGAAAATAAATGCAAAATTGAAATTGGATTGCCTTCTACATCTAGAGGTATCTTAGCATAGTACAAAACCGTATGGTGTCAGTCTACATGCAGCAATAAATTCAAAACTAAATTCAATTCGACTTTATTTGTATAGCACTAATTCATAACACCATCTCAAGGAACTTCACAGTCTGTCCCAATTGGAGATTGAGTTGAATAGTCCTGCCTTAGATTTTTCTAATTTTTAAATATGCTGGACCCAGCCTGAACCTGAACCCGTGCTGCCTCACTTACTCACGGCCTTCCCACCAGCGTGTCCTCTGTTGCCGACTTGGCTGTAGCGGCAGCCACCTGGCAGGAGCCGCCCCCACCCCGGTGCTCCAGCCATGCACCTGAAGAACCCCCCTGCTCTCCTCCCACCTTCCACTCACGCCCAAACACACCCTCCTCCCTCGCCCCCCACACATGAATGCACTTCCACTACAAGTCCACGCACACAAAAACATCCTTGTAATAGACAAGGATTGGCGAATCATAAGTCGATCACCCGGGTTGATCCATCGGTGCACCCCTAGATGATTTGCAACTTTATATCTGTGTCCTGATGACAGCAGACACACGGTTTCGGTTTTAAGCTGCCATCCAGGATTTCCTATCTAAAGCAGAACTTTTTACAACTTAACCAGGACAAACCGGAAGTCTCAGTCAGCCCTTAAGCTCAGAGAGAAGCTACTACATCACACTAACCCTCTGAGAATAATCTTTTTTTTTTTCATTTTGTATTTCAAACCCGTCTTTGGTCTTCTACCTGGTTTTAGGTCTTTTAATTAAAAATTCATCTTTATTAATGTTGAGTTTACTCTATTCAGAAGAATAAAGTTCAATTACAGCATGAATTCATAAACATGAAGACACCCGGGTTCGTCCAGCTGTTGAGAGAAACAGCAGCGTTCGAGGATGTAGACGGACACAGGAGCTAAGCTTCCGGTAGTTTTAGCTGTCCGAAATGGGGAAAAAAAGCATCTCATCAGGTTGTACAGGTACACCATTTAATAGTTATTTTAGACATTTTATATACATTTCAACAGCTTTATTCTGCTAATGTGTTACAGTCTTTAAAATCTGCTGTTCAAAGTTTAGAAACCCCCAAAAAACAAAAAAAAAACAACTTGCAAATTGATCAGATTTTCCTTTTTTTGTTTGTTTTTGGAAGACTAGAAAAAATACTTTTCTTGTAATAATCATGCAATACACAAACAGAAGAATCTTAGTAACAAAGTTGATCTGCTGGAAACGAAACAGGAAGTAGAATGAGTCTGAACCAATCAGAGGACACTCAGCTTTCAAACCTCAACAAAAAACCCAAAGTGGATCAGAACAGTGGAGATGAAAACCCTCAGATCAGAAACTTCCCACTCAACAAAGAGGAGCCTGAACCTGAACCCGTGCTGCCTCCAGGTACCCGACAATGCATTATCACACTGAATTATTCTAAAATAAGCTTTTTCTTGTTTCTACATGATGGCTTGTAACAGGCTGAAGCTGCTTCTTCAGAATTTGGGCCGGTTGTGTTGTATCCCAATCAAGGCCAAGGTGGAGGGTTATCTTTACTTCCTAATCTCAGATCCTGAATGTTCTCCTTCCTGCTGCCTCCTCCGTGTAGAAAATTCAGATCAGAACCTACTGTTTATATTTTTAAATAAATTAAAGCCTAAACTCTTCTTTGTTCTCGTCTTCTCCACCACGGCTCTTCTGCAACATCAGCCTTAAAACCAGACGGCGGCGAGGTTCAGGTTCAGTTCTGAGACGGGCCAGAGGAACAGAACCCACCTCAGCAAAAATAAAGAGAAGTTTGTAAAACAATTTTTTTTAAATTAGATTTATTCCACACAAAGGAAAAGTGCAGTGAAGTGGTGTAAATGAAAGGTTCTGATTGGCCCTTCCTGGGCCTGGCAGAAGACTGGAACCAATCCACTGGTCGCAGTGGGACCAACATCTGAATGCTAAACGTCGGTGGTTCTTCAGGAAGTTTCTAAAAACTGAATCAGCTCCAGCTGATTTCCTCTTTCTTCTAAAAAATGTACAAATGTTTAAAAGGAAAGTTTGTCTTCCTGACGTGTTAATAAAGTTTATTAAAACAAAGACGCCTCGAATGGCAGAACCACAGAGTTTAGACATCGGAAGTCGGGTGGGATCCAGATGGACGATTCTGCAGGGTTAAAGGAAAAATCCCCCTCACACGTTCAAATCGCTCAGAACCAAAGTTAACTACCTTCCTGTTTCCTCTCAGATGTAATGCAAAAGAACCTATGGCTCAGTTCCACAGTACTGGTTCTGATCCGGTAGTGGAAGAGAAGTCTGGTCCTAAAGCTTTTTCCAGATATTAACAAGAGCTGGTTCACGGTACGTCGGTACAAAAACAAAGTCTGGTCTGAAAACCAGCGGATGAACCAGTGCTCAATGACCTCCTCCAGGGTCATTAAATGCATCTACCCATAACTAACCAGTTTATAAAAACCATCCTGTCAGGGCCGGCCGATTCCCAGACTTCTTTTAAATACAATCATTTACTTAACTTCGACGTGTGCGTTTCCAGTCCGATTCTGATACGAAAAGCAACTTTAAAAAATCAGCATCTCGTCTTTTTACAGCCTGCAGACCTTCATGGTGCGTTCAGGTGCTTTGTTTTTATCAAAGACCAGACCAAAGCTCCTCATGTTTCTGTTTGTTAAGTTAAAATTAGCTTCTTTTTGTGTCTCACGTCAAATCAGAAATTTAGACTCAGAACTGAAACCATGTTGTTTGTACAGGGACAAAGTTCTGAATCTGGACTGGGACAAGAACTGGGACAGGCTTTAAGGGTACCAAATTGTAACAATAAATGGTCAGATGTATTAAATATTCTAAGCATATTTTAAGTTTTCCAGCACTAACAGCCTGACACAAGCAAACAGCTGACGAGGATCCAGAAAAAGGATGCGACTGCTGAACACTGAGCAGATTTTAGGGGGATTTTTCCTTTAAGTTGCTTAGTTTCTCTGGTGTGGATGGGGAGGCATCCGTGTAGTTACAGTGTGGTTAGATCTACGGTCAGATGAGAAGCTGCAGGATGTTTCTGCAGCTGAACATCCCTCCGTCTCCTCAGTCAGCAGCAGGAAAACCTCCGTCCTCCTCTAACCGTCTGTGCGCTCTGGCATGCGAGTGTTTGTGTGTTTCAGTCTTCAGCTGGAGATCCTGAAGCCTCCAGTCTCTCGTATCAATATATATGTTCTGTGTTCAGAAACCTGAACAGACCTGAATCCTGGCTGGGTCCAGATCAGCCTGTTCACTGTCCGTCAACCTGTATTGTCTCCTCCTCCTCGTCTACACGTAGACCCGAGCGAGGGCGTCGGCTCCAGCAGAGGCAATGAAGGCCTTGGAGGGGTGGAAAGTCACGTCATAGATGGCCTCCTCGCTCTTCTTGCGGTGAGCTGTGATCTCCTGTATGCAGGTTTTACTGTCCAGGTTCCACAGACGCAGAGAGCAGTCATGACCTGGGACAAAGACAAATGCATCTTCACCTGCAGGCCATGTTTGAATAATAATAACAATAATAATAGTAATAATAATAATAATATAACTATTATTGTTACTCTTATTATTATTGATAGTATATAATGATGATAATAATAACTATTATCATTGTCATTATTATCATAATAATCATTATTATTTCTAATAGTTTATAATAATAAAAAATAACTCATTATTATTATGATCATTATCAGTTATTATCAATAGTATATAATAATAATAATAATAATTATAACAATAATAATAATTTTTTTAAAATCTGAATCACAAACTTTTTCACGGTACAACACAAATATAATACATTTAGAAATAAAATAGATTTAAAATCAAACAAAAAACTTTTTGAAAGTGAAAAAGAAGCCAGAATAAATCATGTGGAAAAAAAACATCTTTTTTGCTGTTTTACCACATGGATGGTCTAGACGGTGAAGGAAAAGAGGAAAAACATTCCTACATGCTAACATGTTTCAATCACCTCATCCTGAAATGGACTACTAGGACCAGACAACATTGCTCCACTACAATAATCCAGATTTTAAGCACAAGTCATCATTCCCAATTCAACCATCTTTTAATCTGGTATCACAGGTCTCTGCGAATTACAAGTTCCCAGCTCAATATCTGAGCTGAGACCACCATCAATAGCACCTCTTAAGGCAAACTTACTGCCAGATATTAGATAGATGCCGTTGGGATCCACGCCCAGACTGGTCACTGCGTCCAGGTGAGCCACCATAGCATGGATCACTTTACCTGCAGCAGGTACAAAACAGACAAAACACTTCAGAAGAGATGAAGAAACTGACTTTCTGCCACCCATCATCTTCCTCACAGTCGCACAGAGATGGACAGCATCAGAGTTTGTCTCCTGAGCAGGACGACAGGAGAGCAGCTGCACACTCACCTGACTTGTTATCGAAGAATTTAATATGTCGGTCTTCATGAGCGGTGATGGTGACGGGCAGCGTGGGATGACTCACCACTTTATTGATATGATTCAAGCCCGGTAAGGCTGAGCGAGGAAGAGGAGAAGAAGAAAAGTGAACAAACTGCAGACTTCTGGTTCTACAAGCCGTGTGTAGACGAGATCTTACAGCTGTCTCCTTGTCCCTTCAGCACCAGCACGATCTGGGACGTCTCGAGGTCGTAAACCACCACGTCTCCACCGTTGAAGGACACTACCATGTGGGCAGGGTCACAACCGTTAAAGTCCACCGATGTGGGGATCCCGTGATCTGCAGACAGAGACATGTCTTCACTTCATGTCCGCACCAGTTAACCAGTCCAGTGGATTTAAGTCAGTTAGTGGTTGGTCTGATGGAAAGCTGTGGAACGTTAGTCTGAAGTTTTCTTCTGAACTTTATTCATATTAGCTGGTCTCCCATATTAGCTCATATTTCTTCAGAAAGTCTGAATTTATTAATTTTCCTATTTTAGTGGAATAATAAACACAGGGTAGCTTTACTCTCCTAAAAGAAAAAAAAGATGCATATTGTGAACAGAACAGAAGCCTGCGTTCATGTCAGAAGGATCTAAGTGGTTAAAAATCCTCTGCTCCCATTGAATCGTGGGGTCAGCATTAGGCTTCGTACTCCTGCTCTGCTGCAGACTGGGTGATGCTCTCAGGCCACTCACACAAATGTTTACATTCTCTAGATATCAGAAGATTAAGTAGCACCAAACATACAGCTTTGTATACCACATCTCCCCCCAAAAGTTGCTTTTCATAGTTTGGCCGGTCCTGCAATTTACAGTCAAGTGCAACTTATATGTATAATTTCACACATGTTTGAACATTAAATTATTGACACGAACCAATAAGTAAAACATTATCGTCCGCAGCCACCGGAGGGCGCTCTAAGCATGTAACAGCTAAATGCTGCTCCTGAACTGAAGACGAATAATTCCACGGATTCAGTGCTGAGGAATGAGGTTGAGTGTTTGGTGAACTAGCTTGTCGGACTTGCTAGCTATGCTAACATTCACATTCAGCCCCCCAGCTAAGCTCTTCATGCTGTTATGTGGCTGAACTGTTAAAGTGCTGCGTTACCATAGCAGACGACTTGTTGTTCTGTCTGCTTTGTGTAGCTGAATAACTTGCCTTTCCAGATTAAATGTCTGTTCTTGGTCTTGGAGTTCGTTAAATGAATTTATAAATAAAAGGCAACTTATAGTCCAGTGGGACTTATACGTGGTTTTTATCTCTTCATGGCGAAGTTTTTGACTGATGTGACTTAATACCCAAAAAACACGGTAGGTATTTTCTTTGTGAGGAAGGAGGGTAATGGAGGAAGAGATTTAAGAGGGTAGAAATTCAGATGATGATGAGGACCCGCCAAGGGAGAGTGTAGGAAGACACAGAGACAGCCGATAGAGAGCGCACTGAAAATGAAGCTGAAGGAGGTTCAGATGAGGGGGATGGACTCAATGACACACGAATGACAAATTAATATATCGGTTTTCTTCGTGTCCTCCTCAGACTTCTCCTGGCCAAGTATCCCCGCACAAAAACTGCTATAAAATCATAATTTATTGATCTTTTTTCCATTTATCATTTGAAAACCTTCTATCCTTCTCAAAAGTACCAAACATTTCCAGTATTTTAACCCTTTAAATGCCAGTCTAAATATCCAATATGCCACATTCAATAAAGGACGATGGAGTGATTAGATACTTGGATATGTCAAAGATCATAAACAACATTTATTTGATTTCATTTGTATCTTTAATGAACCAGCTTCATAATATAACTTTAAAAAAGCAGACTTTTCTCAATCCAAGCGATTTAAAAAGGTAAACCAGCTGAATCTGGTGGAATACTGGAAAAATGTGAGATTTCACTACTTGTCTTCCAAATGAAAGCGCTGCCATGACAAATATTTCTTTTTAAATATAATAATTGGTAGATTTAAAACTCTGGTTGTCAGTGGCGGTCACCATAGGTTATATGCGATATTACATAAAAATACAAATGGAATCAAGCAAGTTTTGTTGCATATCTTTGACATATCGAGTGTCTGATCACCACCAACGCCTGTCTAATATATCTATTTTATGCAAAACAACTACGTTCTTGTGGGCTTTTCATGTGAATGAAACGGTACTTCCAACATTCAAACTAGTATTTAAAGGGTTAAATCTAGAAAATTGATTTAAAGTTTGTTATTTTTGAGGAGGATGGAACTTGTTAAAGTGATGCCAAATTCTCCCACAGAGTACAAAATACATGACAGAGACTGGATTATGAAAACTTTCACCAAATGCAAGACTCGCTGCAAAAAGTCACACTTCAAACTGTTTAACTTGCCAAATTATCATGAAATGAAAAGAAAGTTGACAGAAGTATCCCGGGGACGGCATATGGCTGAACTGAAATGAATTAACTTCATTGCATTTCAGTGCTTCCCCAAACAAGTAAATTTTATATTATGCTTATTAAATGTGTGGATAAAGGTAAAATATATAACTGAAAAGGCTCATTTTATGTATAACAGTATTGAAATTTTCAGACAGCTGATGGTCCAATTAATTTTTTTTTTCACAGGGTCAGCGCCCCTGACCGGCACCTTTGTAGCACAACATGAAGGGAAATGTTCAGTAACTGGCTTAAAGGGATACTCCGCCCTTAGAAAGATGTGCCTTCATTTGTTTACTCCCCCTCATGCTGATTGACACGTTGGAACACTTTCTTGATATTCATCATCTAGCCGGAGATATCGGGAGGTTTACATCTTATTTTCCTGCGGCTACAACGATGCTATTATTCCTCCAAGCTGCTCGTCCAATGCAGTCCGCGGGTCCTGTGTGGGAAGCGTCCATAATT
>JAVQJG010254962.1:0-22450 GCA_036024015.1 Craterocephalus amniculus | reverse complement strand
TGCACATCAAGAGCGGCAGTACAACCGATCAG
Organism: Craterocephalus amniculus; assembly: GCA_036024015.1. NCBI lineage: Eukaryota > Metazoa > Chordata > Actinopteri > Atheriniformes > Atherinidae > Craterocephalus > Craterocephalus amniculus. Next base: position 22,418 of record JAVQJG010254962.1, on the reverse strand, counting down.
GCAAAGTCACAACGGTTTTCATTATTTTGAGAAAAAAAAAATACAGAGGACATGACCTCGGTGTCCTCAATGGTAGTTACGGGCCTGCCAGCAAAGAGGAACAAAGAAGCTTTTGCTCCCAACATATTTGATTAATTTTAACCTGCTTATGCTGCATTGGTGGGTGTAAATTTATGCCCATATTACAACACATTTGAGTTCTTTAATACATTGTCTTCCTCAAAATATTTGTACCAGTTCTTCAATGTTACTCCAGGTCTGTTCTCTGACTTGCTTTCCTTCCTGCTTTAGGATTTCTTTTCCCGTAATATTGTCTTGTTGAATAAAGTTTATCTCTATTTTTCCACCTTTTTATACCTTCATTTTAACATTTGGATCCTCTGCATCACACGTCCATCACAGCAGAAATGAAAAGTTACAGAAAAACATCCAAACTCGTTTTAGATCCTCAACCATGAAGCAAGGTCACAGAACGAAAATATTGTATGACTTCACGAAGACCGAGAACAGCAGAAATAAAACGAGGCTGTGCTGTTCGTGAAGATTTATCCTGTGCCATTTTACTTGTTCATCAGTATGCAAGGATGTATTCATGCAGAGAGATGCTGGGCAGGGTTTAGTCAGTCACAGAGACAGAAAGGGAAGCTGTGAGGTCCAGTCAGCTGTGAGTGGCAGTCAATCAGCTGTGACAGAGACATGAGCATGGGACTACAGCTCAGGAAGATGGACGGTCAATGTTGCAGTCAGGATAGATGAAGGATATGTGTGTACGTGTGTGAGACTGCAGGGAAGAAGTGCGGAGGACAGGTGGACGTGAAGGTGTTGTGAGAGCCTGCCGACAAATGTGCGTCCTTCAGTTGGCCACGTCTCCACAGCAACCACCTCTCTATAGTCTCATGAAAAGATGCTCACACTTTGACAAAGTGGCGGATCTCAGCTTTTCTCTTCTCTAAACCATTACAAGGCTTTTTTCTTGATGTCATATAAGGAGAGACCTGATATTATACGCAGAAAAAAAGCCCAGAATGACTGAGAAACACATTGTAGAGCACTTTGATGAGGCTAAAAAATGTCATGTACAAGCAGGTATTTATCATTTATCCCTTATTTAAGAGGACCTGCCTCCATTTCTGTAAGATAACAATCACATGAGGATGTACCCGTGCAATTCGGGTAATGGATTTTGTGCAAGCAGCTGTTCAGTGGATGTCTCTTTATATTTTTCTAACCCTTGTGTCAGAACAGGCTGCTTCATTACCACATTAGGCTAATGAGCTGCTTGCCGACAGTATAGGCGCCCCTGCCTCTCTCTGCTTTTGTTGTTCAGCGTGGTAGCTTATACATCTCCAGCCTTATACCATGACTTGTTTTCCATGATTGCTTGATTCATTTGTAAGGTTGTTAAAGCGGCTCTTATTTTTTTAGATGGATTCCAGGCATGATACCTTCAGGGCTGCACTCATTAGCCCCTGAAGACATGCTCGTGTATGTCAACGGGCCTCTCTACGTTACTGTGAGTGATTATGAAAGCTCTCTGTGGTTCTGATGCTCACATTGCGGGTGTAAAAGCTTGATCACTATTTCATGTGGCAGATGCCAGTGAGGTTCATGTCCTCTGTACTTTTGCAAAGGATTTAGAGGTCAGTTAAAATCTGAGACAAACTTCAAAATTAAATGACAATGTGGGTGCACATGAGAGGCTGCAGTTTCTGTTTATACTAAACATAAATGAGAGTGAGTGAGCAAAGGCCTGGTACTTGTTTCCAGGTTGGAGTGTTTTTTTCTTTTTTTAGTTTTGATGTACATAATTGACCCTGAACTGGAGATGCTAACTTGTAGACTCAAGTAGAGTTGACATGACATAGCTCAGCTGGCTGAGCAGATGCCTGTGTACAGAGGCTGAGGCTCGTTGATGCAGCTGGCCAGGTTTCAAGTCCTGGCTTCTGGCCTTTTGCTGCATGTCATCATTCTCTCTCTCTCTTTCTCTCTCTTTGACCTATTTCCTGTCATGCTTTCAAATGAAGGCCATTTCTGAGCCAAAACTGACTTAAACCAAAAAAAAACAACAAAAAAAGCATCTCACGACACGATGCAGGTCCGTCTGGTTCATATCACATCATTGTTTTTGGCGGATGCAGAGGAAATTTGCTCGTACCATCAGAATTGCATGCAAAAGTACAAGCAAGAGGATCTTAAGTGACAGAAACATGTTTACTGAAGGGATCAAGAAAAACTGTCAGAGTTATACCACGGTTTGGGATTACTTCATGGATTACAGTATGTGTTTATGTCAACATGGAACGTAGTGGAGCAGGAAAACAAACCATTTGCACGAGTTTATTCAGAATTAAACTGCGAAACAAAACAAGTAAAACAGACATGAAAAAATTTAAATATCAGTTTTGGCTTTCCAGTTTCAGAGGCATCAATTTAAGAGTTCTCTCTTTTTGACAGAAGGAACTACAAAAAGACAGCAAGGGTCACTAGGCATTATTCTCAAAATCCACCATGTTGTTATTTTACTGCTATTACATCTTACAGTTATTTATCATTAAGCAAATTATTGCCGCTTCGGCACTCTGCTGAAACATCCAATTGGCGCTCGCTCAACTATGCGACAAGCACCTAAAATATCAGTAATATTAGATAAAACACGTTTCTGATCCTCATCACTACGAGGGATATTTTGCTTTATTAAATTTAGTTTAAAAGGCTGCAGGGAAAGTTTGGTGGTTTTTTTCGGTTGTGCATCACATTTCGCTCTTATTTTTGATGATTATCAAATGTTGCAAGACATATAATGCGTAAAGACACAGTATACACATACACTTAAGTGGTACCCGTCTCTGCACTCAGCTGCATGTTTTTAAAGTTTTTACCGGTTTTGTTGGACATCATGTCTGCGGTGTGTACATGTATTTGTATTTGCATGTACAGTTTGTGTGTATGTGGTGGGGAAGGAAGGTTAGAGATGGATAAGTGCAATTCAGCTTTTAAATGTGTGTGTGCCATGTTTTTAACACATGAAAAGAGCTTTATAAATAAAGTTTGAATTTGAATCAATGTAAACATTATTTTTCATCATTGCACCTTTAAAAAGTCAGGTGATGGTTTTATGTAGTTGCAGTTTAAGATAAAATGCTAGTAAAAGTTATTTTCCTCACCAGTGTTGCTAAAGTCAGTGGGATGATTAGAGACCAAAAATCTCTGTGCAGTAAATGGGAGATGAGGCCGCCGGCCAGGAGTGCAGCCGTAACTTTTTCAGTGCCTGTCGTGCCGCTAACCTCCGGCAGGCTGAGTGGAGCGCAGCTTTGGCAGTCACTGAAGCATAAACTTTGGCATGGGCGTGTGGATAGGCCATGGAAAATGACTTGCTTACAACTTTGAGGAGATTCTGGTCAACATCCAGTGGGTCAGTAGGGGAAAGCAGCGCTCCATCATTAACTGTGGGTATGGGGGTTGCTGATTTCAACTAAGGACATTGTGGGGCGGTGCAGGGAAAATGTCGAACACTTCCTCAGTCTCATTAAAATGTCTTCTGATGAGGAAGCTCTGCCTGGTTTTTATCTCTCGGGGAGCTGATGTGGCCAAAAAGCTCCCCGGTGGCAGGTTCAGTGGGGGAAAAGATCCATTTTTTTTTCAGGCTCTGGATGCCGTGGGGCTGTCTTGGTGACACACTTCTACAGCATCGCGTGGACATTGGAGATAGTGCCTCTGGATTGGCAGACTGGGGTGGTCCCACTCATCAAGAAGGGAAACTGGAAGAGAGTGTGCTCCATCTACAAGAATATCACAGTCCTCATCCTCCCTGGTGAGGTCTGTTCAGGAGTTGGCTACAGGAGTCAAATCTCAGATTTATGAGGAGCAGTGTGGTTATGTAACAGCAGACCAGCTCTACACCCTCTTCAGGGTCCTGCCCCAAGTGGAGGTGTTCAAGTATTTTGGTGTCTTGTTCATAAGTCAGGGAGGGAAGCAGCGGGAGATCGATAGGCTGATCAGTGCGGTGTCTGCATTGATGCGGGCTCTGTATCTGTCATGAATAAGGAGCTGAGCCAAAAGGAAAAGCTCTCTGTTTACCAGTCGATCTACGTTCCTCACTTTTTGTCATGAGCTCTGGGTAGTGTCTGAAAGACCGAGGTCCCAAATACAAGCTGCCGAAATAAGTTTCCTATGCCGGGTGGCCGGGCTCTCCCTTAGAGATCGGGTAAGAAGCCTTGTCATCCGGGAGGGGCTCTGAACAAAGTAGCTGCTCCTCTGCATTAAGCCAGATGAGGTGACTTTGGTACCTTAATGCCTCCTGTTGAGGTATTTAAGCCATATTTCACTGAGAGGAAAACCAAGAAAACAGCCCTAGTATGCGCTGGAGGGATGACATTCTAAACAGGCCTGGGAGCACCTCAGGATAAGCTGACAAATACGGCCGGGAAGTTTGCGGCCCCAGGCTGCTGCCTGCAGGATCCAATCCTGGAAAACTGGCAGAAGATGGATGACAACTCAGTATCAGGGAATAAACAAAATGTATCTAAAAAATGACTTGACTTAAATGTAAGTAGCTGAAACTCTAAAAAATGATTTTGTAAAATCCTCTTTGGTTTGAGGTGGAGGAGCTACTAAATAATGACTTCAGCCTTGAAGGAGTTCAGAGATACAAACATCCAGCGTAATAACAAGTTACTTCCACCAACGGGTTTATTGCACCTGTCATATCGGATCCATAACAGCCATGAATGGTTGCTTCTCAGACGAAATACATCTGACTGGTTCAGGCTCTTCACCCTGTGTCTGACAAAAGAAAGCGCATACAACGAGTCGAGGGTTACACAAGAATACATAAGTGGTTTTCTGACTGACACCTTTCTCCCACTAGCAGCAGGCTGACAGGCTTGTTAGCGCTCCGCCGGGACAGGCAGCGTGGAGTTGTGAATGGGCAAGAGGCGGGGGTACGGTTAAGCAGATGCAGCTTTCCAGCTGGAGGAGCGCAGAGCGCACAGAGTAGCGCGGTCCGATGAAGCGGCAGCAGCGGCTCATCTCATGTAACTGAACAAACACACGCGCACAACCACGGTTTCAATATACTGTCCACAAATACGAAAGGGATTTTGCCAGCATCAAGAAGCAACAGCAAAACTTCTCATTGCGCAAACCGAGATAGGATGGATCCGTCGCAGCTGCTCTGTCTTCTGTTATTATACGGATGTCTGCCAAAAGTAAGTCTTTTATACAGAGAATATTTCTAAATACATATTTTATAAAGGTGTAACTTGAAAACTGTATGGTGTAAATGTTTAACCGAGATTGAATCATTGTATTTACAAATTGGCTTAATTGCAAGATTAGATCAATATGTTATTCGTCCATAAATAACTAAAATGCGCCTCTGTCTTGTTAAATGACTGACTTTTTTTTATTAGCGTTTGGGTCAGTACATGTGAAGGTGAAATTCTTTTTCAGAGTTGGCAACAAAACCAGTCTGACAAACAGAGTTATATAAAGTCAAAGTCATTCGAATAGATTTCTCAAGCCAAGGCTACAGCTATAAACTGGATTCATATGAACAGAATCACTTGTGATTGCTGTATTTAAAAGTAATCTGACTTTAAGTGTTATCTCATGCCCTGCTTTCTGCTTGATATGCAATGTACATTATGTCAGAAAAGCCTGCAAAAGGATAAAATATCCAAATACTGGATTTTCACAAAGTTGTTCCTGTAAATATTTTTTTCACTGATCATCAATCTTACATGGAAAACATTTGTACACAGGACTGAGGTTCAAATGAAACAGGCTATGTTTGGACCTGCAGGGTCTCCTGAGTTTTTTGAAAGGTGTATTTCTCTTTTTTTCCCCAGAGGTAAAGTACAGTATAGTGATTAAACTGGACCACACTGTTACTATTTCAACCTGTACTCTGTGGATATCTGTAATTGGATGAAAAGCTTTTGAGCATCCTCCACATGGTAATATGCACCTGTCAGTGTGATGCTGCTGGGAGTTTTAATACAAAAAAAGCATCCACTATGGCTTTCCCCACACATTTTTAGTTTTAAAATTACAGTGCTTGAGATTAAATGAACAGCAACCTCAAACCAAAACCCCCCAGCTGGTAATAATATAAGATAATCTACTGCTCTGCATGGTTTTGTGTTTAGTATTTTCAGTTGTCGCACCAAGAGCAAATTGCTTGTTTTTTGTTCTTTCCGACATCTTTACGTTCATGCTGTTCCTCTGGCTGTGCATTGCTGTCCACAATGAGTGTAATTTAAGTCAAGGACAAAAAGGCTTCTTGTTTTTTTCTAATTCTGTAAATTTTTGAGAGAACAATGAAAGACGAGTCTTGATGTAAGAAGGCTTCTTATTTATAATGGCTGTGACTTATAGTCGTCTGATGCTCTGTGTGGCTTCATTTAATGCCTACCAGGAAACACTTTCAAGAAAATAGATAGCTAATATCTGAGAGGCAGCATGATTGTTCCTCTCTCCTTACCTTTGACAAATCTAAGATATCTCAGATGTCCTGATGTCTTAGATCTACCAGAAAAGTCCTTTGCTGCCATACCATGGTTGGCCTCAGTCCCAAAGACCTCTGAAGCTGCTTTACAATAAAACACCCTGACATGTTTCATCAATATATCCAGTGAAGAAATGTGGGGTTGCGGTCTGTGCAGAAAGTCTCATAAGTGGTTAAAAAGTGCATGTTAGTGGCTGGATGTCACCGTTATCGATTTAACACAAAGCACAAGGGAGGAAGAGATGGAGGAGGTGCTGCACGGGTGTCTTATAATGACTTGTGCTTTCCTTTCCTTATACACACAAATCCACCTGATAGACATCAAAGCAGCTGTTTGAATAAATAGAGCCCATCCTCGTTTAAACAGGGCTTGGTGGCTGATTTCCTGATGGGGTTCCAGTATGATGAAGAATTTAAATTCAGAGGATTAAGTTGTGTTTGATGGATGTGCACTTAAAGTTAAGACCAATAGCTTGACACAATGGTCCTCTTCTAGGCTAGCATATTCTCCATCTTAGTCTTCTTTATGGAAAAAAAAACTAAAGAAAGTGTTTTGAAGTGAGATTTTGACTGTTTCTTATCAGTTAATCCAAATGCGCATTCATCCACCTCACTTCTTTTCTTGGAAACTTTTTTTTTTATTGAATTGGCTCTTCTGTGCACCCAAAGCACCAACTAATCCATCGCCTATGTAGATAGCACCAAATTTTGCACACAGTTTCAGATTCAAAGGCGCGACAGATGAGGCAGGCAGCATTGGCATCAATCCGAAACATAGCATCATGTTAAATGAAACACCTCCCAGTGAATGTAAACCAGCTCTCATTTTATGCTTCAGTTTGTTCAGGGTTGATTTGATTGAGCTAAATATCCTACGATATGTATTCAGTGTCTATTCTCTTGTGATAGACATCAACGAAGAAAATTGCTCTACACAAATGCTGAGTAAAAATCTTGAGATTCATCTTACATTAATTATTCCCAGGAAAGTCTGGAAAAGGATTAACTGAAGCATGTGCATGCATAAATGGAAGTAGGAAAAGCGAGGGAAGAACAGATAGTTTATTGTTGTTAGAAGTTTAAAAGTCATATTCAGTCAATATTCCCATCCTCCAGTTCAACCTTAGACAAGCTGTCTTGTCATTTCAGGAATAGTTCTCCAGGCTTCCTGGAGAATATTTCAAAGCTCCTCTTTGAGTGTTGGCTGATTTGTTATATTTTCTGTGAAGACAATCCTGCACTGTCTCAGTGATTTTGATGTATGCTCTGAGAAGGATTTATCAATCCACAAAACCAATTGCCACTGATTTTCAGTCAAGTTCATGTGCAGCTCAGCACATCTGAAAAGTTTCTTCCGGCTCTTCTTCCTTGATATGTCAATGTTTTTTTCATTTACAGTCCTCAAGGAAAATGTATGGCAATAGCACATTTATAGAAATCAGTTAAATGTGTTATCTGTATTCCCAAGCACACTTTCCCTTCTGCTAGCTTGCCATACTCAACATATGGTTTGTGAGAAAGAAGTTAGATGTGGAAGGCTGTATTTTACAACAAAGTCTGATATTTTGCCCAAATCTAACCAAAAACAAGTGAATGATGAAATAAAACCAAAAGAGTCAAAGCTAAACATTGCAGTTACAAGAGATATGAACTGCTCTGTTCAAGGTGAAATAACTTGAAAAATGGTTACAAATTCAGGACTCCTGGATGAAAGTCAGCTGATTTATGTAGCATGCTTATTTGCTGGTTTTACATGGGCATTAAATTTGAGTGGTTTCAAAAGAGCAAGGCTGCAATTTGAGAAGGTTTCAAGATAATATATCACGCATGTGTTCAAATATGTCGGTTTAAAGAAAAGGCTACTGATGCTTTCTGCATCCTACCAGAAATACCTTTAATGTTGTTTTCTAAGTGTTTGAGAAAGTCACTATGAATTTTACCCTAGTATATTGATTAAACCAAAGGATTTATTTTGCCCCAGTAGCTTAGAAGAGCTTAGAGGTAACATTTTTTCCATTAAAAATAGAACAAGAAAAATCTAGTAGCACCACAAGCTCACTATTTAAAATGTAAAACTTTTCAGTCTTAAACTTTTATATGCTTTAAGTGAGTGTCTCCCAAGTAACCATGGACCATTGGGAAAAAAATCAGAAACAACTGTTTATACATGGTTTTGACAATAAAAGTGGTTTAGCTCCACACATGTTGTCCTTTGAACAAGTCCTTCAATGACCGGGGGGCATCCAATAAAATACAACTCATGTCAGCGCTCCACTTTGGATGCTGAATGCCATTCTCAGTGTTACCCTTTAACATCCTCCAAATTTTTCTAAAAGCCGAAGGGATGGTAATTGGACGGTATGATTACGCTCCATCAGTAACAGAACAACACTTCATTACAAAAATGTTGTCACTTCCTGGTTTTGACAGGCAATAACAACACTCAGACTTAGAAAACAATCACGATTCGTACTTGGATAGTATTTAGAACACCACCATCACAGACATAGGTCTCATTTTGCAACATAGCAATGTCTTGATTTCCAGGTTGGATTAAGACACTAACATCACTTAGATAAGGATAGAAATCAAAGCCACATGCTCAGGGTTAAAATCTTATGGTAAGGTCTAAAATAAGTGAAGAAAGCAGTGAACTCTTAGTTTGCATAACTTGCATAACTTCACACACATGTCTAGAAGTTGTAATATTTCAACATATTCATTCATTCATTCATTCATTCATTCATTCATTCATTCATTCATTCATTCATTCATTCATTCATTCTTTCATTCTTTCATTCAGTCATTCATTCATTCATTCAGCACATTTCTGGTCCGGTCACACACCAGGCCGGTGAACGATGACTTCCTAAGAAGCCCAAAATAGAGTATTATAATTGGCAGAGACCCCGTAGGTTTAAATGAAAATTTAAGTGAAGCTTTAATTGAATCAGCACACAATGAACACCTACAGTACACTATATCCAAAAATTACTCCACTCAGCTGGATCTGAATAAAAGTGCAGCCTAGTAGATTAATGCTGATGCACAGATTAAACAAATTAGGCCAAAAATCTTAATTACTTGGCTTTGTAGGTGATAGCACACACACTCCACAGAGCTGGTTTTCCCTGATATTCGCTGTGTTAAGTCTCTCGCTCTGCTTCAGACTTCATGCACAGAATTGAGGAAGATATTGACTGCTTTGACTGAAATGCTTAAAAATATGAAAATGCAATTAAATGCATTAATGTACGAGGATAACATTTCTGTTAATGTTTCAGTATAACAAACATCCCTTGTGTTTGTGCTTCTCTGCTTGGGAAAGGGTCCTCTTTAATTCATCACACATTTTGCTCCCCCCGGCTTATAAAAGCCACAGATTAACAACAGAGGTGGGCATGTGTTGTGTTCCTCCTGAGTCAGATAGACGAGCACTGCAAACACATTTCTCTGGACACACACACAAATACAAGCCTCTTCTTTCATCTTCTTGTCAACCTTTCTTATTCATCATTATCTTGTCCTCAAACAAGGCAAAGCTGTCAGCCATTTCAAATGACAACAATCACTAAAAACCTGAAGCCGGGCCCTGGCAGCTCTTGTGATGAGCTCTGTGCTAACAAACTATCAGAGCAGACAGGTATTTATGAGATGTTTTGCTTACCGAGGCAGTGTGTGTATGTGTTTGTCCCTAAGGGTTCACACAGATCTACTTATCGTCTGCATATTTTGGAAGTGACAGTTTAATTCATTGCTCGGCGCAGCAGTCTCTATGGGCGAGCTGTCCAAGCTGAAAAAATTATTGGCATGTTTTCAGCATCAGGTGCCACTTCATTTTGTCTACTCCATTTTAAAGCAGAAATCAAAATCAAGACCCCACCACACCTTTTTATTTTATTTTTTTCTCCATGGGCTTAAGGATTCATCCATTTCTGACATTTACATCTTGTGAACTCTGGGGCTTGTTTTTTTTAAATTACTACTCACTCTGTCTCGCTGTATTTATGATATGCAAGCTTGTATGGAGTAATGAACCACCATGTTGCCATGAATAAAGCTTGATCCCAGTAGCTTAAAGGCTCGGGGCTTGGACACATTCCATTATCATGTTTGTTTCCCTCTCCGATGAGGGACTTTGTTTAAGGTTTTCTTTTGTTTCTGTAGCTTTAGTGGTATTTTCAGAGACATCAAGATGAAATTTGTGTTACAATACAAAACACCAGAGAACAGAAAACAATGCCTATCTTTTGTCCTGTGTAACTGAAATAACAGCGGATTGTTAGATGTTTTCAGTTCAGAAACATCTCAAATTTTAGACCATGAGTCTGATTCAAATCTTTGGTACGCACAATTTGTGGCTTGAAAGAGGTTTATACTACTTCTCTGCAAAACTTGTCATCTATACAATGAGACAAAAAGAATGAACATGCATGTGAGCAAATACAGAGCAATGTGCAGACGTTTTTGAGAGAGTTCAAAATCTGCAGACGGTAAAAGGAGGAAAGGAAGCCGGCAATTTGGAAATGAAAGGAAACTGACTTATATATTTGTTATTATATGTTTTATATATCCGATTAAAAATAAACCTGCAATCATGCATATGTTTACACTATTTAGCTATTAATATTCCATAAGATAAGTCCAGTTTTCAAAGATGAAAAAAATGAAAGAAGGAGAAGTATTCTGCTTCAAAGGAGTCAAACCAGAACTCTTCTACTGAGAGAAGCTGAACTGGTCAGATGTAGAAGATATAGTTTCTAAAAAGCTAGAAAAAATCTGAACGTGACAAACTGAGGAAATTGTTTGCTCAATATTAGAGTGAATGAGTTTCGGGTACAGGAAACTTGATGGTGCAGGAAACTGGTCCTCCACCCTCTGGAAACACGTGGGACTGTTATACATGGAGGTTTATAGATAAATCACAATTCAGTCAACACTCATGTATTTCCATCTATTTTTGTGTCAGGTAACTTTAAGTCATCACTGAAACAGAAAAAACCCTTGTTGGGTCAGTAGCTTAATCACAAATAAACAATAAAATTAAACTGCGGAACTGAAAGTGTTTTGAAGCAAAACCAAACCAAATATACCCCAAATGATCGGAGACAAGATTCTCCACAATGGATTATTGTGGATATTATTGTCTTTGGGAAAGAAATCTTTGCCAGAAATGATATAAAATATGCAAAAATATGCAATGTGACACCAGAAGCCAATTTTTCTCAGCTTGACTCTTGTTATGAATTGGCTTGTATGACTGATAACAAAAGATCGGCTTAAACTGATTGTTTGTGAAGTGCCTTGAAATGAAGTTGTGAATTAGCGCTAGACAAATAAAGCTAAATTGAATTTGATTTTGGTGATGAAAAATATGACATGAATTGGATGATCAACAAACCCATTGATGCAGCATTTCACAAACAGCTCCTCCTTTACAACGTAATTCTCAATAATAACAACTTGCTGCTATTTAATCTAGAAACAATCAATGCATACAAGACATGTTACAAAAAATAATTTAATAAAGACAATCAATGAACCACAGGTTGTCCTGGATGGAGCTATCGTAAAATCTGGAGTTTCAAGGTCCTGCATTTTACAGTCCGAGTTCTCCAGTTTGGAAAAACATAAAAACAACAGAGAAATGGATCTAAACCATATCAAATGCTACCGTATCTGTTGGTGGTAACTGGGCTTATGTTGTTTTCTTTGTTTGTATTCTGTATGATGTTTGCTATGCTATGGATCCCATGAGAGTAACTGTTGCATTGGTTCCAGATAATGGGGGTCTGAATGAAGGAACACAGGATTAGGTTCAGGCTGCTCCTTTGTACCATGTGGTGAGCTGATGAAATTATCCATAGAAGTTATCAATATTCAACGTTATGTCCAGCAGCCTCAAAAAACAGCATCTCCTTTTCTAATGCCCACAAGTTGCTTCATATATATTTTTGCATAAAAATTACTGCAAAAAAAAAAACAGCTCAGTCACGCAATACACTCTGAGAGCCCACTGCAGCATTTGTCACACACAAATACACACAATCTGGCCTCTGCAGTCACCTTAACCATAGGCACACACAATCTATATCATCTAACAAGGGCCTCTTATACAATCATTCCACCAAATATCCTCCTCATCACAACACATTTAACCTTGTGAAAATCCCTCTTTCAAGTAAGATCTGTAGTCATCCATCTGCAGTCGCAATCACTCTGTATTCAGTCTGATTGCAGTAAACAAAAGACATGCATTCAGAGGTTTTACTCTTCATCCTGCATGATGGATGTACCAGTGCTGTCAGAGATCCAGAATAAATAAAAGAAAGGACTACAGTTACTTTCGGCCTAATAAGAACCTGCATATCTTGGTAAGAAATAATCATTTTCTAGGTTTTCGTCTTGTGAAAAAAATGCTTCAGGTGTACACGTTTCCAGGTGCACTTTAAACCGAATGTTCCCCTTAATAAATAATAAATCTTATAAATAATTCTTCTCACTGTTTCTAGCTTCAATGTGAAAGACTTCACACACCGATCTCATGCCCCTCTTTTTTATATCCAGCATATAAGCGAGGCCTTTGCACATGTCTGTCAGTGCAACAACAGCACTAGCCAGACTTGGTTCCCTATTTGGCTGAAGATATGGTTCTTGAAAGGAAGAAGTGAGATACGAATCGAGCAAGTCCCACTTACTTTTCAGTTCAGGGTTCTTTAAGTGGAATGCGTCTCCTGTTAATGCCTCGGATGAAAATGGATGAATCGGGTAGCAGAGTATTTCCCTTCTTTTCTGATGATAGCATCTTTCCTTGAGAGGGGCTTACAGACCCAAATTATCCCATAACAGCTCTATGGTTTTACCGACCTGCAGCCTCTTTGATGCTGATCAAAAAATAAAGTTTTCTGAAAGGTCTGACCAACTGAAGTTTCCTCCTGCATGCATGTTGGCCCGCTCAGATGCAGCCCACAGATTAAGCTGCTACCTCTCAGCAGTGCTATTACCACAGATAGGCTTGGATTTTCTGCTGTAATCAGTCGCTGGCAAAGATCCCTGTGAACAAAGTTGTGTGGATCGTGTCAGAATGACCTCATCCTTGCAGGGAGAAGGTGAGTAAGGCAATGAGCTAAACTCAGATAAGGAGAGTGGAAGTCAGGTATAACACAGTTTGTTATGTATGTACTGGATTTGTCAACTTTCCTCAAGCTGCACATTCAACAACTTCTGGTCTTGAATGCATAAAAACTGCATGTTATTTAGGATAATTTTCTGATTTATTTCATATTATTCTCCTTGGCATGACTGAAAGATCAGTTTACTCTCACTGTTCCCAGCTCCCTCACCAGAAATTGTGTGATGTTTATTTGTCTGCATGCCCACAGTGTCACAACTCATGGTTGTAAATTGTGAAACAATGAATCCCTCAGCTTTTCTGTCTGGTCGCGTCCATGCGACAGGAATCTGAATGAACGCATGAATATTAAAATGTAGCAGATGTAACGTGCGTAGATCTCTCAGATAGACTAATTCTGTATTTCACAACATAGACTGGCCTTAAATATGATAATTAATTCTGTGTTTAATTGTTTACTTTTAACTTAACAGTTAGAGTAAAGATGAAAAGTAAGGAATTTTGAGTGGAAGAAGTAAAATCAAAACAGCAGTAAGTGTTGCGCAGGATGAATCTCAGCCAGACAATGTCAATGCATAAAAATCTGCTGATGGAGTGAACTCTAATGAGGAAAAGTGAACATGTATAGAGAGGCATAGAATAATGACACACTGATGAATCAGAATCTCTTTGAGGTGAAAAGAAAGAGTGACCAATATTTCTTGTACATCAAAAAGTGAGATTGGTGCCCACCCATGTTAACAGTGGAGGCTCAGCAGGTAATTTGCACCAAAAAATAACTTTTTCTTATTTGTTTAAAACCTTGCAAGTATTTATTATGAGCCTGCATGTGCTTTATGCCTCAGCACTCCCATCATGACATTTACTGCTCTGCATACAGTAAGTATTGAAGCGGGATGTAGCTGCTCACAGGGAGTTTATAAATATGTTCTGCCTCATGCTGACTTCTCTTTCCTCCTTTCTGCCCATCTTCCCGGACCTTCTCCAGCTTTTGTTGCACATCTTACACGTTTTCAGTGGCCCACTGGCTCTCTGCCAACGGCTGTCAGGCCAAATTTTTCAGCTGTTGTGGACACAGATGAACAATCGCGGCAGATTACTCAGTAGCTCCCTCCTCCACTTCTTTGTCCATTAGCATGATAGCGTGTGTTTTCCTTTTAAGACTGAGCGTTGTTTGGATTTCACACATAGAGAATAGAAAAAAGCAGCATGAAAGGGCGCACATGCAAGTGGATGTGTGATAAATATGTCATTTTTTCTGTCATGCAGCTGATTGAAAATCCTTCAAACTAATTACAATGTAATTGTTTCAATTTCCCCCCTTTTGTAGGTAGTAGCGGTTCAGATGTGCGATGTGATGAACGAGGTTGAGTTCGAGAAAGAGCGCTGTGAAAACAGCACCTCCGGAAACGTCACTTCAGGTCACTTTTGAAAACAGTTTTTCATCTTTAGCCTTTTAATGTTTGCAGAAACCCATTTAGAGGAAATTGGAAGCAGCAAGAAAGAATGAATGGCAAGGTATAGTTGTGCAGTGTGGAACTTTGTAGATAAAGCTCTAGTATTGCGATCGGAAACAGAGCACAAACTATTCAGATATACATAATTTACTTGTGCTGAGTCTACCACAGCTGCCTGTTACCATAATGTGTGAGTTCAACCTTGAAAGAGAATTTAAGCCTCACATTTAAAATTAATGGTAGATTTTAGAGGATATTAATACTTCTTTAAAATGATCAATATTCAATGTGCGATCGTTTTCCAGTTAATTAGAGCTCTGAGGTAAAAGCAATGCAGTCACACAAGTCTTGCAAGATAATGGCTACTACTTCTATTCTTCAATTTGATTTGATTCGATTCAGTTCAGTTCAGCTTTTTTTGTATAGCTGAAGTCAAGATGATGTCCTCTTAGGGCAATATTTTCTGTTGTCATCCGTCAGTATTCATACAACCCAATTCATAACAAATAGCATTGCTAAAGAAACCAACACATTGCATCAAATCTTGTCTTCTATCCAATCCCCCGTCCTGATTATCCTAGAGGCGACAGTGGTAAGGAAAAACACCCTTTTAACGACCAGTTCTTCTTCAGGAGTTGAAATGTAACATGACATATTCAAACACACTTAATTTTTTCACAAGAATTTATATCAGTGAGATGTCTGGGTATAATAAAAGCACCTTTAAATGAATGTATCAGCTTCACAAACTACTTTAAATGATCATATAGCCCCAACTTCCATAGAAATTTCAGCACAAACTGAACTTTATTGTTTATTGCAGGACTTTTACATTAAGATGATGTTCATATCTTTAAAAAAAAACTCCAATACAATTAAGTCATAATGAATCCTGATAGAAAACATAAAGAAAAAAAAAAGCAAAAGTTAGATCTGTAGTTTGAAATCCGGACATAAAATCAGCCATATTTATGCGTACCAAATCATTTTGGGTGTAGCTTATATCACACTTCAAACTGGAAATATTAAACCTAGAGTGGCACAAACTTTCTCTGAGTTTTAAACAACAAAATTTTTACTGAGAGTTAAAGCATTCAATTCATAAATTAATCTAAAATATAGCACCGAAAGTTAAATTTGTAAAAATGGGGGCAGAGGTGATGATGATGAATTCACCTACCCCCCATGTGAATGGTGATGGTTTTTGTGCAGGAAGTCTATTCATCACTTTGAATGGAAATATTTCCTTAATACAACATGTACCCAACACAATGAGTTATAAAATACTGTATTTGCCTAAACACGTGCAGCATATAAAGCCAAAAATAAAAGTAAAATGAACATGATGTCCTGCCCTGATCCCATCCATTAGAGTAGGTATTTTTTTCTGACTTAAAAAGCATTCAAAAACCTTTTCAAAAGCTCCATCAGTGCTATCTCCATTTGCTCTCATTTTAATAAAAAGTCACTGCACATTCTCGGCATACTGCACATTGCATTAAAATAATTTATATATGGATGGCTTATATGGAAACAGTATCCTTATCTCTGCAATGAGTCTCATTTTTCTTCTCCTATCTACTTCCTCAACAGGATGGTATAGAGTCCCATTCTACGGTCACATCCCGCATAAATGAATTAACAGAGTGCTTTTTATGTTAACAACGCATAAGTTGTGCCGCATATTATATACAGCTGGGGGATTTTTGAGTCAGTCTGGAAGTTGCTGTGTATCCTGCTGAATAGCTCCAATGAAGCATTAAATGTGGCACATCGTGACTTTAGGAACTATTGCAGAAAAATCTGGAGGAAAAAAAAAAAGAAAACCTCTTTAATTTTCAGAGTGTCTAACAACTTCAAAAGTTTGGATTGTTCCCTGCTTGTGTTTTTGTTATTTCACACTTTCCTGAGCTTCATGGGGGTGTGATTGCTCAGAGTAAGACGCTCTTAACTGGTACAAGGATGTGGCATTTATTTCAAATACAGTACACAGAGTTCAAAAAAGACTTCCAAGAAAGTTAGAAAATAAATTGCAAAGCAATTGTTCGCTCAAGCCCATGACAACTTTGTGTGTTGTAGACAAAGCTGAGGCAACAACTTGCTGTGGAGTATGGATTCTGTGACCCTGTCCACCGCCATATGAAAAAAGTATTTTTTTGGGGGGTTTTTTGGGCTTATGATAATCAAATCTAAAGGATTCATATGATGTTCAGGGAGGTTAAAAGATGAATTAAGGCAAAAGTGTAACAGAGAAAAGTAAAACTTCTCCCAGAAATAATATAATAATATGAAATAAAGACTTAATTCAAGTTAACTTGACTTTACTCACATCTTAAAACATATCCAATTATTTAATTAAGCTCACACATTTTATCTAGTAAGTCAACTGTAAACCTAAAGAACAAACTTCATGTTCTGCACATTTTTCTGCACATTTGTGCGTGTTTGTGTGCATGTGTGTGTGTGTGTGTGTTTCTCTGTCACAACACAAGTGATTTTAGGATTATTATTTTGTCCTGGCAGGTTGCCAAGGTATGTGGGACATCATCGCTTGTTGGCCTTCAGCCAGAGTGGGAGAGGTGGTGACAATAAGCTGTCCGGTGTACTTCAGCTACTTCAGTGATCAACAGAGAGGTAAAACCATCTACAACACAGCTTGACACTACTGCATAGATGAATGTTTTCTGAGGGCCAAGCAGCAGTAATTAACTGCTTCCTGATTCCCTCTTTCATGTCTCCAATTTGACCTCCAATAGGTTGCACTTGGAAGTGCATTTCTCCTGGTAACATTTAAAGATTTGTAAATGCAGATTTATTATGTGATTATTATGATGTTATTAAGTGGATTAAGTTGGTTCAAATTATTTATTATAATTATCAGTGCAGTACGGTGAACTCGTCATGTTCAAGGAACCAGGTTGAGATGCGATGCTGGAAGTAGCCATCAGAGGATGCTACACTGTGGACAGAAATTGATGGGAATGGTCATCAACAGTACCCAGGCTGTGGCATTTAGATGATTCACAGTTAGTTCTAAGGGAGCCAATGAAATATCCCCCACACCATCAGACCGCCAGCAGCAGTCTGAACTATTGATAAAAGATAAAAGGCTGGATCCATGCTTTCATGGTGTTTGAATTCTAGCTGCACCATCTGAATGTTGCAGCTGAAACTGAGACTCATCAGACAAACAATGTTTTACTAATCTTTAACCAATTCTAGTAAACTTAGATGAATCGTAGCCTCAGTTTCCTGTTCTAAGCTGAGAGAAAGAATATCCAAGCCACTCTGTAGCCCATCTGCTTCGGATTTGACGTGTTGTGCATTCAGAGATGTATTCTGCAAACCTTGGTTGTAACTAGCTGTTATTTAATTTACTTTTACCTTTTCATTACCTCCATCCAACCAATCTCCTCTGACTGATGACACCAACAAGGCAACTGCTGCTTTCCTTTATAGACCATTCTCTGTAAACTCTAGACTGGAAATGCCTGGAAATCCCAGCATATAAGAAGTTTCTGTAAATGTCACCTGCCAGCACTCTAGTTATTGCTACTTGAATCCATTTTCCTTGTCATTTTAATGAATCGATACCGACACCTGTATCGGTATCTGTACTGATACTGGTATAAAGTACTCATACTTGTTAAAGTCAATTGATACCAGGAACTAATCCCAAATTGTTATGCACAATGTTTATTTTCACTTGAAATTTTATTTATGTTTTCATCTTTATTTATATTTTATTTCTTACTTGTTTCACCATCGTTTGTTTGAAAATAAAACCTGTATTCTAATTCAATTCTAATTCTAATTGCATTTTTTTTGTGTGGTAGAAGTAGTGGTGTCGGTACTCGTATCGGCAAATACTCAGATTCAAGTATCAGTATCCTATCGGTTCGGAGAAAAGTGATAATGTTGCATCCCTAATTTTAATGCTTATTTTACACCTAAAAAAATTTCACCTCACCATCTCTACATGTCTAAAAGCATGGACTTGAATGAAGTATTTCTGTACAGGCTGCATGCACATGCACTATATTTTTCTTTCACACAGCACTTAGAACATGAAGGGAAGCGTGGGGGTCCACTGCCATGCCCAAGAACACTTTTATATACGAAGGGGTAGGGATCAAACTTCTGACCTTCCAGAAAGGGTCACAGTCACCCCAGTGTAGACATAAAGCCAGGGAATCACAGGAGATGGTTCTGTTATAAAATATGAAAAAATATTGATAGCCTAATAATTTTTTTTCAATGCGTCAGGGATTTCAATGCGCCTTAATGTGTTCTGAATCACCTTTTGTCCCTACAAGGAGACAGTGTTCTTTCATGTTCAGCTGTCTTTACAAAGGAAGTTTGGCTTCATCGTAACCTTGGTTTTTTGGTCTGACTTCACAGAAAACCTCATTTGTCTTTTTTTTGGGCATGTCAGGCTACCTATTTATTTATCTTTCACAGTAACCTCTTTTGTGACCTCATCTGCTCACACAGTGCGCATTTTCTTCAGTTACATTTCCGTTCATTTAAAATGCTTGCACTATAAAAGCTTTTCATATAGAAACAGGGATGTCTCTGCGTCTCTGCATGAATTTACAAAGAAAAAAATTAAGACTGAGAAAATCACTGCTGCTAAAATGGTGTGTAGCTGAAAGTTTCCTTTATGCCTAAGATGTTACACAGGTTTCCAGATAGTGCTTTGATTTGCATTTAGAAGATTTCAATAAGAAAGGTTGAAAATAAAATAACAGTGAGTGCTTGCTTTTCTTTTCTTTCTGAGATTTCTATCCAGTCAGGTTAACAATTTCTATTCCTGAATTATAACCGTAAAATCAATAATGTCACTGCTTTGGCAACATTATGCAACCGGATTTATTTGCTTCACTTTTGCTTCATTTGTTATTTTAGATCAATTAAGATTTGAATGAATGGAAAGCTAATAATTCTAGGATTAGTTGGGTTATTGTACAAAGCAAACAAACAAACACAAAGCAAAACAAGCTGACCTAAATGAACTCTACTGTAAGTTTGTGGGGCCTCGACAACTGCAGATACATTAAGCCCTATCATTGCAACTTGGAGCTCAAGATCATCAGAAAATTTCAGAATGTCATGAATGTTTTGACCCATTTGAGAAATCATTCAAATAACATATCAAAGACACATTGTTGACCATTAATCTCTTCTTTATCCTTGTCAGCGCTCTTTAGTGCGGTTTCTCAGTGTTCGACATCATAACGAACCAAGTATTAGTTTTATTACAGAGGTGCAGGATGTGTGCAGTTCTCTAACTTTGACAGAAGCAGTAATTCCACACTGACAAAACTATACTCTTATTGCTAAATAAGTGATTCATTGTGATTCACATCACTACTGGTTCCATCTTTTAGTTGCATCGGCAAAGAGAGAATTGCTCCACTGACTACTTAGTGTTAGGTAGTAATGTCACACATTAATTTATCTTTTACTTTGTAAACCAAGTAGTCTTGTCTTTGTTGACGAATTAAAGTATAGCAGTGGTCTCTGCATCGACTCAATACGAATGTTGTGAAGGACACACAACCAACATGTCTAGAGTTTCCTTATTTCTATAAGCTAGCTGTTTTCTGGAACTTAGCCTTATGCATTGAGCTTATCTTTAGAGCTAATTTATAAATGTAATCATTATTAAGCTCTGCAAAGAGGATCATTTTCATTCCTGCTGTTAGCCTGCAGAAATTCACATTATAAATCATGAAACAGACTATTTAATGAGGCACAGCAGCCAGTAGATTCAGAGAAGGTTGTTTAACTCCACAATCAAGCTGCACATGGAGTGTTTATATTTAGTAAACTGAAGAAAATTGTAACAATCTACCAGGTGACTCCCCGCACAAAATATTGTAATAAATTACGTTATGATGACACTTTTGTTATTATTATGTTGGAAAGAAACAATGCCTGACACTTTTAATAGTAATGTCAGGTGGACACTCCCTTATTTATTTGTTGCCATCTCATGATTTTAATACGTTCCCTGTGATACCACAGCATTTTAAACATTTGGATAAATATAGCCAACTTTGCACATTTTATTGTGAGGCTGGGAAGGTTGAACATTTTCCTGAAAATGTTCTCTTTACTACTTCTCAGCATACAATATCAAACCTTTCATTTCTCTGTTTGACCTCTCAGTCCTCCATGTTTCACACCTACCACTTCTCACTTCTTTTCCGATTTTAGAGGCTTCTACTTCTGACCATGTGCCACCTGAAAGCAGACTTTTATTATATTCCAACATTAATTCTCTAGCTGACCATGTTTGGTTTATAAAGGGTTATTTTCTCCTGTGGCAGTGATTATCCAACGTTCTGAATTTAAAATGGGGACAGTGTGACATCATCTCTTCTTCCACTTTTAAATGTGTCTGAAAATAAATCGAAGATATGCCACCCAGTTGCAGTGAAATGCTCAATTTGAAGAATGCAACCTGACCCAAATCTTTTCCGTCAAAGCTCTTTCCATACCTCTTTGAGCGTCATTTTCAGATTGGTGCAGTGATGGACGGATTCAACACCTCAGGACTTTTTTCTTGCTCTTCTTGTGCTCCTGCCTCAGTGACCTGGGAAAGTCAGTGCTCATTTTTTACTCCCTGACTGTGAAATGTGCTAAAACCTAGTTATTGACAGCACAACGGGATCAGAAATGATGACCTTTTGGATTTAAAGTAACTACTTGGACTAAGAGACGTAGATTGTTATAAATAGATGAATCAGAAGCTAAACTGATTTAGCACATTTCCTCTGTATTGCAAAAAAAAGAAGAAAATGTCCAGAATGTCTAATTTCCACACCTGCATTAATCTTTTCACCTCTCAAACAACTCTTGACTTTTCAGCTGATAGACTGGCAGTTCACCTTCATGTTCTCACATTTCACACTTATTTTATTCTGCACACCGTCTCCTTTATTAGTCATAATGGTTTTGCTTCAACATTTTTATAAATTTTTTTCATTAGTTTTTATCCAAAAACCTCAGCTAAAGGCGGGACCTCTTTCACGTTTGCATATTTTGTGGGTGTGAAAAGCCTCTTAAACAGCCAGTAAAATCCCCACCCATGCTATTTGTGCATGCTGAACACCCACTTCCCTCCTGGAAGCATTAGCACCTCCAAGAGTCAAACAGAAAATTTGGGACCAAGGAAAACGTGACATTTTAAAATTGGAGGAAACACTTTTATTCGCAACATAAATTCTTATAAATATAGAAAACTTTGCCACTACTATTTATCTATCTATCTATCTATCTATCTATCTATCTATCTATCTATCTATCTATCTAT
>JAVQJG010254949.1:0-18036 GCA_036024015.1 Craterocephalus amniculus | reverse complement strand
AAAGTATATCCCACAAATAATAAATGTGAAACAATCCTACACACAAACACACATTCAACTAATCACTTAAATGAACCACGGCGTGAGGTCTAATTACTTCCTCCATCTACTTCCCTCATTCACTTTCTGAGCTCCTCACTCATCTAAATGCAAATGCAGTATCTAACCCTTATGCTAACAATTGGCTTTGGCTACTGGGGACTTTTTTAGCACTGAACTAATACCAGAGATAAGAAGAAAGGATCTTGATTTGGGATTGTTGGACCGGAAACATGTTACTGGGACGATACAAAGTTTCTGAAACAGATAAGGGAGTCAAGAGTAGTGTGTGTGTGTGTGTGTGTGTGTGTGTGCCTGAACAGAAGCTCATTAAAAACAAAAAATAAAATGTCTCCCTCATTGTGAGTGAAGAAAAATGTGAAGTCCACGCACCAGAAGATGTTCCTTTGGTTTTCATTTAACTAACTAAAGGAGCATCTTCTGATGCGCGGACTTCACATGTTTTTTGTATAGTCATTTCGGTCCAGCACCCAGTATCTTTCATCTGGGATGCATTTGTTTTTCTCATGTGTTATATTTCTAAGTGACCCTACAAAAGGTTATCAATCAACCTCGCTAGCATAACTATTGCAGTTTCTGATTACTATAAATGAAATATTTTATATATGAATGCATAATAACCATTTCACAAAATGAAACTATAATCACTGTGGTGTGTGGAACGTGAGAGGAGAAATGCTTTAAAGTCTGGTGGAACAATTGCAGGGAGAAAGGGCTTCTAAATAATGTTTAAAGTGTTTAATTAGCCTGCAGAGAGGAAAACAAAAATTGTTTTTCCAATTATCTTGAGGTGTAATGTAATCACTGATTTTGATTAGGTTTGTTTTAAATAAATGCAAGCGGTGCCACATTTACAGACTGCATCAGAAGTAGATAGTGTTCGGGGTGTATGATGGAAATATATGATTGTAACACAAGGCAGGGTGTAAATCAGAATGGTTTAGGTGTTATTTATAGTAAAATAATATCAGATGTTACCAGGACCAAACTGTTGATATAAAGCCCATATGCTCGCAGGTAATTAGAAAGAAACACATTTTTTTTCTTTTAAATGTGTTAAGTCTTTTTCTGCACATGTTTTGAGACACTGGAAAGGAGAGGTCCTCCCAGAGTGAAGGCTTCTGGATGATCTGGCTGTCCTGTTTATGCTTGAACAGGATAACCAGCCTTTTTGGCTCAAATATGAGGTGACTCAGAAATGTACACATCCACACAATTCCAGTTAAACCTCTGCAGTATTAGTGCCAGGCAAGCAAGTGGCGCTGCAACCTTGCCACAACAAAAACTGAGAAGAAGATGCAGTATGTGCAGATGTTTTTTTCCAGTCAGTAAAGAAGCAGAAGAAGAATAAGAGGTAGGTCTGCACATGCACTGACTGGAGCGATTGATTCATCAGATCATAAAGGGATGCAGACTTAATGCATGAAAAGGAAAAGGCTGGTGTTTGCGACAGATCTTTTTTTATTTTGGGTGAAATAAAGGTAGAGGATTAGCAGTATGGGACTCTCTGTGGACAAGACGTGCACTCAGTTAAACTCATTCTCATTTGGGCCAAAATGTTGCTGCTGCTAATCATAGGAGTTAAAAAACTTCTTATGTGTGCACAAGTGCAAACTCTGTACACTGAATTTGTATTTGTCACTATGTATTTAATCAGTACTCGGTGTATGGGCTCAGTGTGTATGTATGTGTGTGTTTTGGTATTCAGTCCAAGGAGCTGTGTATCAGTATTCAATGACTGTATTTATTCACAGTTTCTTTCACCAACCAGACACCAATTACTGCTGCCAATCACACACAAACACACATGGACAAACAGCACGGATTAAAAACTGAAGCGCGCACACACACACACACACACACACACACACACACACACATACCATCAGGCTGCCCCAGTATGTGAAACTGTGAACAAAAGTCATTTATCACTCTTCCTCTTTGACATAAACATTCTCACACACCAACAAATTCCTGCTGCCTCTTTGTAATTCATGACAAAATCATTATCAGCATTTTATTAGATCAACTATTAAGTTAACAATCGTAAACATAACCTACAAACGAATCAAGTTGGAGGATTTCCTCATTTTAAATCGTTAGAATACTAATAGAATGCTTTCCGACTGGAACTCTAAATCAGCTTGACCCACACAGTTTTGCTTTTTAGCGGCCGAGCAGAGCGCGCTCTTCAAGGGAAGCTGTCTAACAGACACCCGGGCGATGCTCGGAGGAAACAGAACCGAGTTTGTGACCTTGTGATCCTACTCCCTGCCTGGAAGTCACAGAGCTGACCCACACACACACACATACACCACTCTACCCCCCAGACCAGGTGTCAGCTTCATTCATCACCACACACTGTGATCTTATTTCCCTTTTCTTTTTCCAGGGGGAACACACATCCACAGTCACCTGCTTCATTTTACACACACAGCCACAAACACAAGGAAAAGACACATTAAAGAACACATTAGAGACACACACAGTCACATGGACAAACACTGCTGCCCTTGCCAAGGACAGCTAGATGCCTTTTTAAAACTCAACCTAAAAATATTCAGAGACAAATACAGTGGAGATGGAGAGGATGATGGTATAAATGTCAGCCATAACGGGAGATTTCACAGAAACAATCCTTTTGGCAGCATTTTCCTGATACTAGTTTAAGTTTAGTTGCGTTATCAGCTTGCCAGCTATCTTACCTTATTAGCACAAACTATAGGCTACTTAAAAATTTCAGACCAGCCTCTCAATTAGAGTGCAGGTCCTTTGCATATCATTAGTATTCTGTCTGAATATCTGACCTGCTGCTTTATAATTGCATTAAATCTCAACTGAATGTGAATGACTGGTTTGTATCAATATGTAAAGCAATGAGAATGAAGAAGGTGGGCAACCAATATGAATGAGTTGAAACAAACTCAGGTGATCTCATATTTCAAAATATGAAAACTACCAACGGGTGTATTAAACCATGTGTTTTTTTTTTTGCCTTTTCATTCCGTTATCTTCTATTTTTTGTTGTTCTTTCAATTTTTTTCTAAAAGTAATAATGGAAGTGGAACATTTATCGTTGTGGGAAAAAGGGTTTGGATTCAATAAGCACCACCTTTTCCCGCTCCTTTTCACATGTTTGATGTTCTATTTCTTAATGTTTACAATTTTGGTTCAGTTTTTCATTTTATTGAACTTGTTTATGTAAACTAAAGGGAATAAACATTAATTTAAGCCTATTTTTTTTCGTGTTTGAAATATGTAGTTTAAATAAAGTGTAAAACAAATAATCCCATGTATTTTTGGGTGGCTGGTTTTGACCTTTTGCATCTGAGCCACGAACCAGAAATAAAATTACTCTAAAAACCTTTTGAGGAAGTGGTCAAAAATTCAATTGACAAGGTTTTATCTACATCTGTAAGTTATGGATGCATGTTGACTGGAAATTAAACTAAACAGGACATTGAGCTAAATCACATGGCTGAAAGTCCTGTACAGTTCAGTTCTTTGTTTTACTAAACTATGTAAAACACAAATATAAAAGACATCTCATCCAAAGAGATTTAGTAGAAACAGGCTCACTGTATTAAACAGGGGCCCAGATAATTCACAGCTTCCACAGATAGATCAATAAATTTCGATTTTCAGATTTTAGGACCTTGTCAGTGGCCACTAATTTATTTAAGTTTAAAAGTTTAAAAGTGTTCATAAGAAGGGGGAAAATGGATGAGGAGAGCAACTCTGTCATCAAATCTAAAAATTACATTACACAGGCATCATAAATAATGTTACACTCCAAGTTTCATTTCTTCATTTAAAAGTTTTCTGTCTGAAATTGAAACTGCAGAATTTGGCAAAGTTTTATAAGAAAAAAATTTTCAGGAATTTCATTTTAGTTTGAACAGTTCTGCAACTTCGGTAAATAGAAATGAACATACCTGGACCATTGTGAAACTTAAAACACATTTCTATTCAATATCTACAAAAATAGAACATGTCAAAACATTCCGCTATTTTGTTGTCATCACAAAAAGTGTGTTTGCTTCAAGGACAATAAGTCGTTTCAATAGAAGGAGAAAAGACGGGTCATTACATTTGTAAAAACCTGGTGCATCTTTTCACTCAAAGTAAAATAAATCCACTCAGAAAAATTTAATAAGAGGTTTTAATTCCCTTGACCATCTTTCAGTTGACAATTTTTGCTTTTCACCTTTTGATGAATGTCAGCGAGCACAATCCCCTGCAGCAAACTTTTCAGGAGCTGGAGCTGACAAATGAAAGACAGAAAACTCTAAATATTCACACAGGCTGAATGGATACGGTTTCACAGAGAAGGGAACGCTTACGGTCATGAGCTGGAAAGCATCGTGGCAAAGTTCCCACAGCCAGATCAAAGCGCCACAAAAAGACTCAAACCCTGAAAGCTCATTCAAAGACTTCTAAGAATATGACATCAACAAATTCTGTTTTCATCTTTTCTCATTTTTCAGCTGACTGGAGCTCCAACAGTGATGATGAAGCAGTGTGTCTGTTTGAGCAAATACACTGCAGATTTTCCAGGTACAGTACCACTGTTCCTTAACCTAAACCTCTTCTTCCCTCCCATGTTCAAACTCTGGCAGATTAACACGAACTAGGCCAGCATGCAAACTAAGTAATACTCATAAACTTATTTTTCACAAAAGTGACAGCCTGTAGAAATTCGGCCAAGCTGTTCCCTTGTTTTAGTCTAAATTTAATATACTATATTCTGGTTGGTTTTGTTGTATTTAACATTGAAAGTCAAGATTCTGAAGGAGGATGTTGGTGCACATGACTCATCCTTTATGATATTTTGGGAATAAATTCTAACCATTAATTTACAAAAATCTAAATATTATTTAGCTGCACGCTGGCGTGGTGCACAGCTAGAAGTTCACTGGTTGGGGCTTCGGCTGGGGAGGGGCCTTTCACCATTCCATCATCCAAAGACATCGATTGGTGGCTCTGAATTCTCCCTAGGTGTGAGTGGTTATCTGTCTTTCTGTGTTGGCCCTGCCATGGTGACCTGTCCAGTCCTGCTAGAGCCTGCAGCTTCCCTGCAACTCTGACTTGGAAAACGTTGTGTTGAAGAGCAACGAATGAAGGAAAACTATTACTGGATATCATCTAACCCCAGATAATTTGGATAATAGTTCACTAAAGGACAATGGAATTGAGGAGAACGGAAGTCTCCCAGCGGGCACCATGACATCAATTTGATGTTGAAGATTGGTCAAGATTTTGACTACTATGATAAATATCCTAGAAGCTTTGCCTTTCTTATGGCTGTAAAAAGGTCCATCCAAAGGATCAATCTCACATCAAATTACTGCATCATACATTGTTAAAATATTTGACATCAAAACAAAGTTGCTGCAAAAAAACGACATCAAATTGATGTGATTTGATGTCTGGAAACAACTAATGTCATGTTGATTTATGTTTTTGACCAAATTATGATGACAATTTCAGTGTTTGATGTAAAAACCAACCAATAAAATCAAATATCCAGTTTTAGTTGATCAGCTAGTTTACTTCTGCAGTGACGGGGTTCATATCGTGTTTTAAATTACACAGATGTTAAAACTTAGAGGGAAACTTGTGCTGAACGACCAGCACCATGTTTACTTATCAACGCTCTTTTAAGCCTCTAACTCTAGTAAGATCTTCTCTTGGAATACATGTTTATGGATGTGAACTTAATTGTAGCAGATGCAAAGGACGACACACACATATTCACACCACTCCAGCCTGACAAGCCTCTCCACCGGGAGCCATGCATGACGGTGGCATTAACTTTCAACAGAATATCGGCCTCAGCCAACCAATTAACCAGCTCTTAAATCCCCTTAGTGTGTGTGTGTGTGTGAGTGTGTAGCTGTGTGTGTGAGTGTGTGTGAAGAGAGAAACAAAAGAGAGCACGAGAGTGTGTTTGAACGTGACAGTCTGAAAGTGTGTGTGTGTTTGAATGTTGAGTAAAGGTTAATAGGACCTCAAGAGGGATAAGTTGAGAGGATTGTTACTATCCCAGAGTTGCTGCCTTCTCCCTCTAATAAAACACACACACACGCACACACAGACAGGGCTCAATGCCAAAGCCGGTGGTCTATTGAGTAGCACGGTAGTTCATTACTGTCCATGCCTTACACTGAGACTATTACTTCTTAATACCATACATTCTACCCTGATTACACCTCCTCTCTGTCTCTATCTGCTCTCTTTTTGTTTTTCCTTCATTTCTTTTATCTCCTGCTGCAGCTTCCCCCCCTGACGCTGCCTGTCCCTTACAGCAGTTACGCAGCAGACATGAGCAGACCCCCGGAGAAACAGACGGGATGCAGGGCCTGACATTACAAATCTGATAGTTTAGCTAAGAATGTGTTTCAGGACTGCTGGAGAGATTTGCGGAGGAGATGAGTAATAATTTTGTTCTGCGTGTCCGTGAGTAGCCGGTCCATTTTCAGTTAACCACCCACCAACCCATGAATCATTTAATCCTGAAAAATTCTCCTAACTTCGGGGATGGATGAGTGTTGTGTCGATATATAGCAAACAACTTAAGGAACCAAGTTAGAATTAGATATTTTTGTTTTCAGCATCTTGTCGCAGAGAAAGATTTTATTTTTTTCTAGTTGCATCTCTGAAAAGCAGCAAGAATAGCACAGCTTGACAAACAAGGCAGCAACAAGGTGAGCTGTTAGTAGAAAGCTCAGCATATCTCAGCATGGTGTGCAGTGTGTTCAGGAAACATCTAAGGAAAATGGACAAGTGGAGGACAAAACAAGTCGAGTCAGGACTCAAAAAAAACTATCTATAGCAGATGACCAGGAGCTGAAAGTGATGTCCTGAGGAAACAAATCCAGCAAAGATCTGACACAAATGCATCTGGACCTTCAGTTAATCCATCTACTAGCATCTGCTGCAGGCTGTCAGAAATGTACTCCATGGACGAGTGGGTGTCACAAAGTCATTGTTAAAAGCAGGGAAACAGTGATAAAAGGTAGAGGTATGCCACATGACATGAGAACTGGACTGATAATGGGTAGTAACAGGTCAGTCATGAGACGGAGTCATGAATGCTCCCCAGAGCCCCGATCTCTACATTACTGAAGCAGTGTGGGATCATCTTGGGATCTTTGGATTAACATACTGTACAAAGAAGAGCTCTGGGAAATTCATTATGAAGTCTGGACAACTATTCCTGAAGACAATTTTAGGAAATTACATGAACATTTATCTAAGAGGATTCAGAGAATAATGCTGCTCATACCAAATATTGATAAGCTTGTTAGAGTTTTACCATCTTTCTTGCCTCATATAAGGAATTTACATTTATATTTGCACGTTTTTACAATTGGGACCTATTGGGACCTAGCTCCCAATACATTATCCCTTACATAACGTTATTGAGGGCTGAAGACTACAACACAGTATTACATCTATCTACCTCTCCATCTTACTTTCCCACTCTGTAATTTTCATTCGCTCCCTTTATCTCACAGATTTTACATCATCTACTGTCACTCCTTTCACCACCCAATCACCCCTACTTTCCAAATGTCTGTTTGTCTTCTTTCCCTTGTTATCTCTTTCCTTTTTAATCTTTAGGCAGGAAAAGGGCTGCTCTCGTGGCACAGTAAGAGTCTGCTCCAAAACACGGACATGGTCGACACGGTTGGCTGCTGCTACAGCTGCTGGTATTGCATTTCTTTAGGTTTTGTTTGCCCCATTGTCAGTCATGCTATTCTGGGCTACAGACTAAAGCCCTGAGAGAATAAGAATCTCAGATAGCTACATCCTCTGTTGCTCTGCAGCAATGAAACAAAAGTAACAGAAGTTTCTTCTGACTTTCATACAACTGCAGGTTTAGTGGATTTTAAAATTCAGCAGACTGACAGTTGAACAAAAATTTTGGTCAAAAAAAGGGACACAATGAAAGTAGAGAACGGATAAGAGTTTTACAGTTAAAAACAGAGAGTTGAGAGCATCACTGTCAGGAAATCTAAGCTTTAAAACACTGAGATTAGTTAAAACTGCACTCATGAAGCTAAAATGTTTTGTGCGGGTGTTTAATCTGGCTCCATGCTTGATCGGAGTGTTTTAATGGACCATTATCTGATTGTGTGGGGTCACTGGGAACCTAAAATACATCCCTAGTAAGGATGATACATCATGCTAAAGTGGAAATCACCAAATTCCCAAAGCTGCTCTAGACTATTCTCCAAGTACTCTGTAAGCTTTGGGATATTCGAGTGGATTCAGTTTTCATTCATTCTTTTCAGCGCTAAAATCATATGTAAAGTTTTTGTGGTTTGGCCAAAAAATGTGCCCTGTTGAGGTTCCCTTAAACCAAAATCTGCAATTTCCCATCCCCATGTGACCCTTTTGATCATTTGTTAAATACAACCTGCAGCAGCATCCTCTCAAGCATTCCCCTCAAACATGACAGGAGACACTAAATATCATGGATATAACACTCTGACTCTTTTTAATATGTGTTGACTTCCAACAGGGCAAACATTAGTGTGTTAGCTTGGTGGGTTAGCACAAGTACATGCAATGCTTTCAATTTACATTTTGAAACCTTTTTCTACTTCCTTGTTCAGTGTTTGCTTCCCAGTTTCCTGGTTTGGGACCCAGTAAAACTACTTTGCATTGCAATATACACAGTTTGGGCTAAAATGCTGCTATGCTAACATTTGCAGCTTCTTTGTTTTTTTAGGTGATGCATACATTTGATGTTTTTTTCCTCAGATTAACTTCTTCATTGCTGGTAGCTACATATGTTTGAATTTTAAATGTAGAGTTGAACAAAACTACTGTGCAGATAGTTTCAATCATAGGCTATCACCTTCAAGATTGTATTTTACTGGGCTATGGGAAGAATTCCACAAAAGTTTGCCATTCCTCTAAAATTTGTGGAGCACAAAGTTGTCTTTCACCTACTTTTGCATCATAATGGAAGATTGTGATATACTTCATTCAAGCTCTCCTGTGGTATTTGGTTTGTCTGTTGGTTACATTAGCAATAAAACTCTCGCCAGGATACTCATAAAAGAGATGCTAGATCTGAAAAATCTTACTTCAAAAGTAAATGTTCAGCAATTTAGTGTTTTGTTTTGGCTCTCATTTGGAATCTGTAATAAAAACGTGTATAAACCATCAAAGCTGAGGATGTATTGTTCCGTCTCATTCTGACTACTGGAGCACAACAAGCTAAAAATATCCATGAAAAGCTCAGTTATTTACTTTCAAAATGGCTTTTGCTCTTAGCTGTCCATTCAGTCAAAGTTGGTCCGAATTTATTTATAACTTGTTCAGTAACAAACGCACGCTTCAGGAAGGGCTTTACGAAGAACAAAGGATAGACACACAGATTAAATATAGATCATCTCTCTGTCTGTCCTCAAGTATCTTTCTGTGTGTTTGCCGGCCTGTCTTGCCACTACAAGACTTTAAAATTGGTTGCATTGCTTTCTTCATTTATATGCCAAAATAATGCCTTTTTGGTTTTTCAGCGCGAGTCCCTGCTGTGTAAATGTTCGATAATGGCTCCGTTCAAACACGACAAGACCTCTGGGAGTGGTAGCAGCGCAAGATAAAAGAATGATGGGGATAAACATCAAAGAAGAAAACTCTTGTCTGTTCTCTTTCAAGCAGCATAAATGATGGATTATGGAGCTCATAACTGTACCGCTGAGGCCTTCATTAATGGCTGTCTTGAAAATGAGGGATGCTCACCGCTATTCTCACAAAGGGAGACTCCGGAAATTGCTCACATTCTTCCATCAATTCAAGAAGACCGAACTTATTCCTTTGATTTAATGTGCTTTTCCTGTATGTTGTAAGACACTCACATGGATATTTAATGGGATTTTATGATTATATAAAACTGAGCCTATGCTTTTACTGTTACTGAATTGATAACCCCTTACAGGGGAGAAACGATGCAGATTCAGTCTCTCTTCATCTTCTCCCATCTTCTTCTGTTCTGGAGATTTGTTTCTTTCAACATCAAACCCTTACCAAGCTCAGGAAAAAATACATTTGTGAACCATGGTCATCAGGTCCACATTCCTGCAAGGTTTCGATGTTTCCTATTTAACACAACTGATTAAATGGAACAAAATAAATGAATCTCCACAGCAGCTTAGGAATTTTTTTTTTTTTGTTTGGTTCCATACTTTTCATATTGTAAGTGTCTAAGGAGCAGCCGTGATAGGAACTGTGCAAATGTTCATAATACTAATCCTTTGTACCTTTCTTAAAATCCTGGATTAAAAAGAACAGTATTTCATGTTATATCTTAATATAATGATCCAATATTTTTGTAAGATTGTAATAAGGTGGCTAGATGAAGTAGCTAAACCGTTGTTTATTGAACATGAGTAACTTGTCAGCTATATCTGATTTTAAGTCCGGCCATTTTAGTTAGCGAAAGCGGCTAGTTTTTAGCTTTGGCATGATGCTGTTTCTTGGCCAATAAGGGTTAACATCCGTAACTTCCAGATTCCTAGGGGAAAGAGCATCACGCCAAAACTAAAAACTAGCCCCAATCAATGAGTCATTAAATTTTTATGGACTTACCCCTTTTACCACATAACATACCGAGTAGAAACAATTTTTCTTAGAAAGATTAAAATAATATCAGGTATAGCTCATTTTAGTACAGCAGACCCACATTAGTCTATAGTGTAGTTGTTGTTTTTTCATTCGTTTTTTCACGAGTTGTCCTTTCCTGCGGCAAGGCAAGCTCATTTGTTAGCACACTTCACATTCAGGACAACTCAAAGTGCTTCCCATAAAACATTAAAAGCATTTCAACAACATGCAAAGAAACATTAGGAACAAGACAGATACAAAGAGAAGAGGGAAATTCAATAAAAGCAAAACAAGATATGTCAATCTCATCAGTAATTTCACTAACCTAACCTAAGTCCTTGTGAATTTTTGAACATGTGTTCATTATCCCTTAAAAGACTAACTCTGATCAAGAGAAACAGAACTACTTTAGACAGGTTTCAGCAGATTAATTGTCCCTCTAGGGGAAATTTGTATGTGTATATGTAATCACAGTGCTTGTAGGTGTGTCCTGTAGGTGTTGCTGTTCTGATCTACTTGACTACAGGCAGTGGTGTCTGTCTCAAGAGTTTTGTCTTCTGGTCAAACGATAGATGTGCATGGTGGCAGAAAGGATCACTCTGGCTCTCATTCAAACATGAAATAATCAGGTCTAAGAAGCAAAAGGTTATGAAGAGCCATCTTAGTTTTATCTTTTCTCACCTTCCCTGTTAGACGTTATAATCTCCTGCATTCTCTGTCTGCGACTCCTCCTCTCAACAATCAACAATCTTTATTCCTCCTCCTCACTTTCTCCCACTCGTTCTCCCATCGTTTGTCATTTCTATCCTCTGTCCTCCACAACCAATCGCTCTCCCCGATCTCCAGCCTCTTTCTCTCATCTCTTCCTCCATCTCTTCTGCTCTATCTTCCCCACTTATTTATCTCCCTCTATCACTCCTAAGTCTCTGCCGTCTCTTGAGACTGACAGGTAAAGCAGCATCTGTCTGTCCCTCTGTCTGTTCACCTGTCTCCATAACTTCCTGTCTGTCTACATCACTTAACAACATAGACAATTATCCGCTGATCAGACTCCAGTCTGAGCTGACACACCTTTAGACACACTCAGTGTTTTTCTCCCTGCTCAGTTCACATCCACCTCTCTGATTGTGGCTGGCTGACAGACAGACGATTAATGAAATGATGGACTCATAAATAGGTGGACTGACAGGCAGATGGGCTGCTGAAGTGGTGGAAGTGAGTGTAAATGGAAGAATGAATGAGATGATGGATGTTTAAACAGAATGACGGAGTAAAACACACAAACACACACATCGAGATGGAAGGTTGACTACAAAGATTTTTAAAATAGTGAGTGGTAAATGGAAGAAGAGCAGATGCTGGATTACGAATGTGTACACTTGGCAGAGTGAGTCAGTTGTGTGCCGTTTCTGGTTATGAGAGTAAACAGCTAGAAGATGGTTGGCTCCTTCAATAAAATGTGTCTTTGTGTGTAGAACTGTGTAAACACGAGAGGCAAAATCCAAGAGCCAAACATTAAATCTCCTCTCATCTGTCTTTTGCTTCTCCCGCTTTCTCAGTTCAAACTTTTGTCAGTCTTAATTTATTCCTTCTTTCACTTCTTTATCTGCCTTTGTAATTATTATTTTTTTCTCTCTCTTTTATCCCAGAGTTCTACACAATTTCTTCAGTGAAAGAGAAACTTTTCTGTGCTTTTGACTCTCCTTTTTCCCCCTTTTTTGGTCTTTTGTTGCTCGTGTTTACATCTTATCTTTGACCACTTCAGCTTGAATTATTCCCTTTTCTCTTCACGCTGATGCCCCCAACTCATTTACTTCAACTATGCCTTTGACAAGCACAAAACTGAGAGCACTTATTCGCAGCTACAGGAAGTTTGAGCTTGTTTAGGAAAAGTGGACTTTTGGGAATGAAACGTGGCCAAACCTTGGGCTACATCTCTAAAACAATGATTTTATATTATGTTATAAGGCAACTAAACTACTATACTTTTTGGTAATACCAATAAACATTGGATAAAAGTCAGTAATGTTAAAAAAAAGTGGATAAAAATCAATGATGATAGGACCTCATCATGGACATTTGGAGTCTCTGTTCACCATGGTGATATGGAAGAGTATGAGAATAAGTTCTGCTGTACCTGAGACGGAAAACGTACTCTGAACTAAATTACAGGTGAGCATGAGCATTTCAGATGGTCTGAGCATATCAGAGGGATTTCTGAGGTGAATGGCCAGACTGGATGGAAATCATAGAAAGGTAACAATAACCGCTGGTTCCAACTACAGAATGCAGAATATCATCTCTGAACACATCGGTTGTCTAACTTTGAAGCAGAGACCACACTCGGTGTCCCTCCTGTCAGCTAAGAACAGGAAACTGAGGCAACAATTCATACAGACTCACCAGAACTGGACAATAGAAGATGGAAAACGTGTTGTCTGATGAGTCTCTGTTTCAGCTCCACACTCTGATGATCGGCTCAGAGTTTGGTGGAAACATCATGAAAAATTCCTCCATCCAGTCTGGGATCAATGGGTAAGGCTGCTGCTAATGGTGCATGGTGTGTGGGATATGTCCTTGGCACACATTGGGCCCATTCATACCAACATGACACGGTTTAAACAGTGCAGCCTACCTGTGTCATGGTCTGCAGGTTTTGTTCTTGGTTTACAGTCCTTTTCCTCGTGTTACCCTGGTGCTCTGTTAACTTGAACTTCCTTCTCCTTGATTATCACACCTGCTTTCTTTTGCTGATTTTCTCACCTGCTGCTCATTTTCTCTGTAGTTCCATGTATCTACACTCCCGTTTCATTAACTGTTTGTCGGATTATCCGTCGTTTCTTCAGCGTGATCTGTGCCCATTTAGTTTCCAGTTCCTGCATTTAGATCCACATCCTTTTCGCAAACTGTGACAATCTGAGAATTGTTGCTGACCATGTCCATGCCTTTCTGAGCACAGTGGAGCATCCTCTGATGCTACTTCCAGTCACAAAGCTCACATCATCTCCAACATGACAATAAGTCCAAATATATAATCTATCCGATTGAAATGAATCTGATCAAATTCCAGATTAACATGGATGCTGGATAGAACGATACGATCCATTGTTTGTTCAGATTTCATACAATTTTAACACTTTTGACATGCAAAGCGCTTGTCAAGGGTTTTATTCATTATTTTGAACCTTTTGAGAGTTGAAAGACTATAATAATCCTAAAATTCTTCCAGTTTCCAACAAAAACATTGTATCCTCCACAGTCCCATTCTGTTTTACTGCTGCCATTCTTCACATTTTACCTGATGCTGGTTACATCACTCAACTCTCACATGGTTCAAGTAGGCACAGAAACAACATCAACCTGGAAATGACCGGAATACTGTTTACATGGTTACTTTTTCCTGCTGACCTGATCGTGAACAGCCTTAAACCACTACTTTTCATCGAATCAGAAATTCTTTCCGATCGAGTCTGATCAGATCAGCTGCAGTCATCTGACAACACGAGACATTTATTTCTGCTGCCTGCTACCTCTGGGGAACCATGATCTTCTGGGACACTAGCAAGACAATATACACATCAGCCATTATGAACACACTATGGCTGATTTAGCATAGAAACGGAAGACATTATGAAAGTATGAACAAGAGTCAGCATAGGACAGACTTTTACCGTCTGGAGAGAGCTCAGAGTACAGGCAGGATGGAGGCCGAAGGGGCAGGAAGATCCATAGTCTAATTTAAACTTGCCTCACAATGATCATTGTTTACCTCTTGTGGCTCCCAACATGTGCTCTGCTGGCACACTGGGGACTTAAACCCAGGTCCTCTGGATTCCTGCAAAGGAAGAAAAATATAAACAAAGAAAAAAACAAGTCAGCTTTTCTCTTAATGAACCATCTTTTTCAGATCTGCTCTTCAGTAGTTTACCAATCATAATAATTTCCCTCTTTGGATAAATAAAGTCTTTCATTTGTTTTCCAGGTAAGCAGAGCACAAGCTGGAACAGTTTATTTATTTGATTTAGTGTTTTTCACGAAAGCATATTAGACCTTGTTGCAGTGAAGTTGTGGGCCTCCAGACACAGAGGAGGACCATCTTCTTATGACTGGATCCAATTCACTGATTCATTGAAGCTTTTTAAAAACGATTTATATCACTGATACAACCATATGTACATAACTACTCTGATTAGCTGCTTTCTGAAAATAATGATTTTATTTGAAAATAATGAAAATTGCTTCCAGAGATATTAAAACATAGGGATGTGTCTCAGCCAAATATAGAACTGATTATGATAAATTAAGGAACAATTAGCATATTACTAAGATTGTACACTACCATGATCAGAGGTGATTCTTACCCAAAGATTTAATATTATGTTATCAGGGAACAAATAAGCTGAGTTATCAATTTACTGTTAATTATTTGTGTTAAATGCTCTGAGGCTACAACTTACAAGAAAACAATCCTATTAAACCCAGGCCAATGAAAAAGTATTTGTTTGGATTTTCACCTTTAAAATGCTGATAATGACTCTGAAATGATTAATGCCTGCAATTTAGAAGCTGCACTGCACAGAATGGTTTGCTGCTCTACAGAGATTCTGAACTGAGTGAGTGGAGAGAAAAAAAAAATGAAATGGTTCTAAATTAAAAAATTTCCATTGAGAGGAGAGAACTGTGCATCCAAGAGCTAAAAGCAATTAACGGAATCAGAATACCGTCTCTGTGGCTTCTTGAACTCTGATTAAATGTACTGATTACTAGAGAAATCCCATTCTAGGAGGGAGATACATAAGCTGACTGGAGTGAAAAGTGCTCTGTTGGTAAATCCATTATCCTCAGAGACACAGGTGTTTTAGACAAATGCTCTTAAGGATGTTGTGAGGGATCAAAGGGGAGTATTTGACAGATGTCACAAAATGCTGTCAGGCTTTTCCTGGTGGATGCACAGCTACAAAACGGATGGGTTGCAGGCTTCCTTGTGTTGCCAACAGTGTCCCCAGACGAGCCTGATGCCAAACTTAGCAATGTGCACGTCTGTAGAGATGCTGGTCTGCCCACTGAAGCTGGTTCAACAACATGCATCCTGCAGAAGAGGAGGAAGAGGATATGGAGCTGATATGGAGCGCGAAGGTGAAGAAGAACCGAGGAGATGCTGATGCCCAGGTGGATACCGCTGCTTTCCTCTCTGTCAGGGAGCTCTGAAGCTCCCCTGAGTTCCCTGTTGGATCTGCATCTGACTGACCTTCTACGGTCCAGAACTGACAGGAGTGGCCCGGCCTTTTCTCAAATATCTGTTCATATGCAGTTTAAGCTTTTACCTGGTGAATCTGCAGCGTTTGGCTGCATCTGTGCGAGCTTCAACTCGTTTATGCAAAAATAAAAACCTCACTTCTGTCTTTTGATTGTGTTCTGTGATTCAGAAAGTTGACATACAGCACGTCCCGAGAGCCTGTGTGTATGAAGCAGAAAGACAACTACTGAATGCATGAGCAGTCTGTCAACAACAAAAAAGGTTTTCTCCAATTTCGGGTTCAGAAAAGTAACTCCAGCCCATAAGAATGCCAATATTCCTTCAGGTCTTTGCAGGTGGAAACTTGTGG
The DNA here is from genome assembly GCA_036024015.1 of Craterocephalus amniculus. Lineage (NCBI taxonomy): Eukaryota > Metazoa > Chordata > Actinopteri > Atheriniformes > Atherinidae > Craterocephalus > Craterocephalus amniculus. The sequence continues at coordinate 1,750 of JAVQJG010254949.1, read as the reverse complement.
CGTCTGTCTTATTTTACAACACCAGTTAATGGGGTTGGCACGCAGCTACAGACACACCCAACACGCTCACGCAACCTTTCTTCAAAAGTTCTTCTTCCTGCTCCTCTTCTTCTCCGGTTTGATCACATGTCGGTCATACTGCTCAACGCTGCCCCCACCTTTCCCAGTGGAAATCTGCAATTAAACCAATCAGACCAATGTTACCACAGCTGTGCTGATTAACCAGGTCACTGATCAGATGCACTGATCACATGACAGACGGCATGTTCCAGAACGTTCTTCAAACAAGGTTTTAGAGTTAAAAGAAGAAAAAATGAAAAATCAGAACTCAACTTCTACATCTGTTGGAGAGTCTGTATTAACTTTGCAAGGCATTTTAATTAAACATGGTTCCAACAACACTGTACCCAAAATGTGCATGTGTTCCTGCACTAACCGCCTCAATAAGTCACATCTGGAAGGTACCAGTCATCCAGTCACTTACACATGGTGTTCCTGCACAGAAGCATAAGTTAAATCACATTTTTATTGACTTAAAAGGTTTGAAGCAGTTTTAGATCCAGTCTGCTTTGCTGCTCTTTGTGTGTTGTTTTGGGACAAATGGTTGCTTTCTGAGCACATGACTTGTACTCAGTACAGGTTTGAAATATGCATTCATTGAACTACAAACCAAAAGGTCTTTCCCTACTTTCACCTCACCAACCTTGAGACTTGTGTTTGCTGGTCTCAGTGAACCATTAGTTGACCTTTTCAGCTTCTACCTCTTCTGATGGAATAACTCTGGTTGTCGTGGCTCCTATTAACCCACGGATCCTGGCTTCACAGGGCCATGGCTCTGTGGTGTCAAGATAAAATGAAAGATCATTCAAAGCACTGGCTGACATGCAGAGTTCAAATAGTTACTCCTTGCATGATTGGAAAAACGAGGAAGAATGAACAGAGGTGAGAGGAGAAGACACAGATGAATGCAGCAAAGGGGAGGAGCCATGATGGCTGCTATGTTAAAATGCTCTATGGAGCATTTATGAAGGAAAGACAAAGGAGTAAAAGTCAAATGACATTTTCATTAGTTTGTTGTCAAGCAGATTGTCCCCCCAACTGTGAGCTTGACATATAAGGGATGTTTTTTTTCTTCTCTTTTCACACATATCAAATAATTTGTATAATGTGGGAAACTTGGGCAAAAACACCCCATGTAGACAATATGTTGCATTTTATGTGAGCAACATGTCTCAAACATTAAAAACAAGTGAAGCAAGTGAAAACAGAAGATTGATATGTGGTGAAAAAAGAACCGGCTAGAGGAACATGGAACAACTAATAAGAAAATCTCGAGCCATACAGAAAGCTATGAGAGCACCCAGATCGGGTCATGTAGCCAGCGGCCTGTAGGGCACCGCACACTGGAGGGGGGATGAAGAATGAGTGAAGGAGGAACAAGTTATGGTGGGGTGCATCTCAGGTAGAGGTTCATATTGAAAGACATAAAAAATGTATGGATAAATCCCATAGCTTATGTGTAAGAGTATTATGACGGTCTGCAGAGGTCTTTTATTTGGGATTGATTTTTAGTGACTGGTCAAGCAATCGAATGTTGCGATCTGCTGATGAGCTGCAATGACAATTTCAATTCCTTCACAGTGCACTATGTATAAATATATAATATTATATATATATATATATATATATATATATAATTAGGGGTGGGCATAGATTAATTTCTTTAATCTAGATTAATCTCACAGCAATC
>JAVQJG010254946.1:0-20593 GCA_036024015.1 Craterocephalus amniculus | reverse complement strand
TATCTATCTATCTATCTATCTATCTATCTATCTATCTATCTATCTATCTATCTATCTATCTATCTATCTATCTATCCATCTATCTATCTATCTATCTATCTATCTATCTATCTATCTATCTATCTATCTATATCTATCATCACATTTTCATGTATTAGCTTGAACAAGTGCTGTTGGAACTCCATAAAGCTTGTGTCCGCTGTCTAATCTTAGCTCTTCATACACCTCATCAATAGTGTTTCCTTTCTTTGTGTTTGACTGTCTCCAACCATTTTCAGCCTGTCAGGATGTCCACGTGCCAGAAAAGGAGGTTTGAAGCTCACACCAAACAAGGACGACAAAGACGAGCAGGAGCTTAAGTAAGAGATTTTTGTCCTCGTGCCGCTGTCATGTTTTTTAGCCTCAAAAAAATCTAACAAGAAAACATAGTGAAAGTGCGTCATGCTTTTATTTTGTGCAATATACCTGCGGGCCATTAAGTTAAACAAAGAAAATAATTCTTCTCTTGCCCCAACATTAGTGAATTATTTTCTAAAGGATTAGCAGCATGTTTTTGTAGGATTTTCCCAGGGTTTTTGTGTTGGCCCTATTTTCTGAATGGAATATCTGGCTTATCACTCTTTGCTGAGTGCTTTCTTTATAATTGTAGTATATTAAGAAAATGTTGAATTGCCAATGGCATTGCACTCATTTGCATTAATCACTCTTGTCTGCCAAAGTATTATTGGAAAAAAAGAATAATGTAATTGATTTGCAGTTTAAATCCAAAGTCAGATATATGAGCCCTTGTTTACTTATACATCTGGACCCAGATTTTTCTTTTTAATTACTAATGCAAGGCCATGAGGTTAGGAATTAGACTGGAGTAGATCTCATACACATTAAGAGAGAAAGGGGGAGGGTAGCAAATATCCCTAGATTATTGTAAATAGTGGGCCATATGGCATGCCTCCATTGTCTGGGAGCCTTGCATCAAGCTACCTACCTGTGGTAGATGTAAGTAATGGGACTGGTGTTGTTTTGTCCTGTAAGTGCTGGCGTGCTGTCTGCGAACAAAATGCTGAAACAAGCTTTTTGCAGCAGCACTCTACAGCATGTGTGCCATTTGTATCATCTCAGGCGACCTTTCACCTTTATCAATAAGGGAACGGGTTAGCCACCTCCAAATTACATTCTTTCGCATGAGGGGAAACATGACAATTATCTGTAATTCATGTCACTCCATTACTGACCTGCAGAAAACAGGCCGGGAAATACAACTGACAAACTCTTAATGATATTCAGCATGAGTTGTGCTCATGATTTTTTTTTTTTTTTTTAGGCACAAATATCACTCACTTCAACATGTATGCACTCAGCAGAGCAGAGTGCTCATTCCAGCCCAAGTTTTAGTGGATTAGTAACTTATAGTTAATGCGATTATTTGAGTCCATCTCTAGTTTTGTTGGACTTTATTTTTAATCAGCATTTGGATGGATTAATCAACTTAATGGTTAACAAATCTTCCGGTCTAGTTATCGAAAGAGGTTGTTTTTAATGATCTCAGTTTTTTGTTTTTTTTGTTTGTTGTTTTTTGTTTAACAGTAAAGTACTTGATATTTTTGTGCGGTTGAGCGATTTTGTTTAGTCGCAGCACAAAAGACGCAGTTAAATGCAAGCTAGCTAGATTTTTTGGTCGTGCATGCAGCTTTTTCATATCTGCAACTCTTTGTCTGTCTTTCTGGTAGGTGTCCAGTAATTGGATGTGACGGACAAGGCCATATATCGGGAAAATACACATCCCACCGCAGTGCAGGCAGTTGTCCACTTGCTGCCAAAAGACAGAAGGAGTCGTCCATCAATGGGCTGCCCTTTGCCTGGAAGGCCAATAAACAGGAACTGCCCCATTGTCCCTTGCCTGGCTGCAATGGCCTTGGACATGCCAATAATGTGTTTGCCACTCACAGAAGGTGAGATCGCCTGTCCTCCATTTTATCTCTAAACAATACCTCTGGTCGACATGTTACATTCTTACTATACAGTGACAGCTTGACTTCTGTTCAAATTCTGTCTGCTGAGGCTAAAGTTTGTCAGTTTGATGATAATCTACCCACTAAAGTTATTATTATTTGGCCTGCTTGACTAGCTTGTCAGGTTGCCCGCTGAATGCACAAAGTATCAAGAAAAAGCACCCAGATGAAGAGATGATGACTATCAAACTGAAAGCCAGCAGTGGTAAGCTCCTATATCTTAAATACATGTGTACATGAAAAACATCAGTAATTTTGGACTAAATGTGGCAAATACGATTCAATCCTTTAATACAGGTGTTGAAAACAAAGAAGATATCCAACACTTGGATCATGAAATCAAGGAACTCAACGATTCCAACATGAAAATAGAAGCAGACATGATGCAACTCCAAACCCAGGTAAATATCTATTCTCACAAGCTCGCTTCAGCAAAACTGTTCCGGATCGCTGCTCATTTAATTTGATGAGTTTCCTTTCTTGTTTTGTACCCGAAAGCAGATCTCGTCAATGGAATGTAACCTGAAGACGATTGAGGAGGAAAACAAGATGATCGAACAGCACAACGACAGCCTTCTGAAGGAGCTCGCTCGCCTTAGCCAAGCTCTCATTAACAGTTTAACAGACATTCAGCTGCCTCAAATGGTACAGTAAGCCTTGACCACAAACCACAATTCATATCAAACTTGTCCAGAAAGAAAACACATTTTCTTCAAAATTGTCATTTCTGCTGTGCTGTTTTCACTAATGGTCAAACATGTTTTCGTTGCAGGGACCCATCAGTGAGCATAATTTTGAAGCCTATGTGAACACATTAACTGATATGTACAACAACTCGGAGCATGAATACTCTCCGGAGTGCAAGGCCCTCTTGGATAATATCAAACAGGCTATTAAGGGCATCCATGTTTAAGCTGTAAAGCCACCAAGAGGTTTCTTTTTACTTGGGATAATGGCACTAGATAGCTCTATTTTACTGAAGAATGCTGGCTCGGCTGCGTGTATAAGACAAGGCTTTTGGAAATGTGTTTGGCATTTCCCGGTAAACACACACTGCACTGAGAAAATAACCAGCCAGATTTGTTATGCTTTTACTGTTTCTGCATTCACTTGATATGTTTATCCTGGTGAGATTTTTTTTACCCCCTCTTGCACTTAATTATTTTGTATGGTTTGCTTGATTTTAATCTGTATGTGTTCATGTCATTCTTATATTATCGCTATTTATTATTATATTTGTTCATCAGTGTATTTATTTCCTCAATTTTTATTTATTTCTTGAATTGTAAATGCTTAATATTTGAAAAATCTGTTTTGACTTTCTGCACATTGTACATGATATAGAAACACATTCCAGTTTCATGGCATACTTTCGCCATCTAGTGTTGAAAAACCTATACTATTATTGCTGTTATTAGATCATAAGTTGGATCTCCCTTCAAAGCAAAATCTTACCAAAACTACAAAGCATCAATATTTTGAAGCATTGCTTTTTCCTTCTTTATTGGAAACTGAATGTATGGTAAGACAGAGTGAGATAAAAGATAATAATGAAATGCAATGCACCAGTACTGTACCTTTTTCTATTTAAGTAGTAACAGCTGAATGCAAGCAGGAGGTGACACTGAGCAAGAATGCAACATCATTTGGTGAACTGAATTTTTTGCAAAGCGTGCCACAAGAGTGCAACAAAAATCACAAATTCACTTTGTCAAGATGTCTCTTTTTTTTAAAAAAAATTATAGATATTAAACTGCCTTCTGTGCACACACTCTGAAGTGTGCATATAGTATGTGCCTAAATGTAAATGAATCCATAAAAATATACAAGTACTATGTTTTGTGGTAGGACAGTATTATGTGAATGGTGTCTGATTTATTATACAGTACAATTATTTTCATAGGAAGACCCGTTCCTGATGACTGTTTGAATATCGTTGTTTCAGTAGCTGCAATCTCAGAGTCAGCTTTTAAAGATATCATGACTGAGATTAAAAGTCCGGTGTTTATTTTATTTTTTTTTCTAGCATGGAGAGGGGACAAAAACAAAATCTATTCCTGTTTTACCTAAAATTGCTGACAGGCCTTAACATTTAAACTAGTCTTAAAGTTTGGACAGTCTTGGGGCAAGTTTAAAGAGTAGCTGCTTCAACATGGAGCCACAGCAACATGCAGTTCAGTCTCACCACTAAACAAAAAAATTAAAATGTAATTTTAATATATAGAAAAACGACAGTTGCCAGCTAATCAGTTATTTCTTTGCAATGATTGCACTTTTGTACTGCGAGGATTTTGAGTTTTCAGTTCAACACTCTGGCCTTGATGTCCACAAATCAAAGAAATGTCTAGTCATTTCACTGCTCCACATATCAAAGTTTCACAATTTTAGGTTAATCCACCAATTTTAAAATCAATTTATATAAGCAATACTTTTCTCCCCCCATTTCTGCAAAAAGAAGTCAAAGACATGTAGCCTGGGAGTTTTTGAAGAACAGCAAGAGCCAAACTGCAGAAAAAACAAGACCCTATTTTATCCAAATATTCAGTATCTTTCGAAGAATTTTAATCTTTTAAAAAACTGAATCACACTCTTTAAACCTAACAATCCCGAATCTATAATTTCTTATATTTAATTCTTATACCACACATTGTTTGCTCAGGAAGTTTTGTGAATAATATTTATTTTTTTTCCCTGTTAGTATTTGATGTTTTGTAATGTGAAATGCTTTTTTGTGGAACGATATTAGTATGATATGAAATTGTACTGTATTTTTTTTCTTTTACATTTAAATGTAATGCTTTTTTTTCAGTTGAGGTAGTTTGTAAATTGAAACTTCCTATTACTTTTACTATTTCATAATAAACAGATATGCGCTGTGTTGTACAGTTTGTGTATGGTAGAAATAAACTTTTCAAATGGTTGTGTGGTTTCTCAAAGCCTTGGAGTCCGCTGTTAATGAAATGACAGCACAGACTTCCCAGAAGTCAGACGGCCTCTGCGTTCATGGAACATCAGTGACACCTAGTGGTACATTTTACACATTACACTCAGAACAGCAGGAGGTCATATTACTGAGCTTGGTGTGTGATTATTTATATTTTCATTTAAAATAAACCAGTGTAGTGCCTGTGAAGTTTAAGATACTGACCAACATGTGCTTAGGGGTGGGTCTACAATATTTATAATAGTGGGACCAGGCAGTGGCAGACAAAATTTACCAGTGTTTCTTACTCTAGGCAGCACACAACTGGTGATTTTATAACTTTTGTACCCACAAAAATGAATAAATAAATTCCACAAATATGAATAGTTTGGGCAGACAAATATCAGCAGTTGGCAAGATGATGCTGTATTAATGTTGCACAACCATCAAGAAAATTGTAGTGTTGATGTAGAACAACATATAAAGTGCATTTCATGCTACATTCACTTGCTCTTGGGCATCTGATGTTTACCCGAGTAAAGATCAATTTACACAAAAGTTTTGTTAAAATCTGATTGTCTATTCTTGTGGTGGCACCTTGGTTGCCATTCACTACCATTGCCATTCATAGGTTTAGCCAGTGACCCCTATAGGCCAGTCTTACGGCCCTACTCTTGCAGGTATTTTGAGTCCAAGGTTTCATTCCCAACAAACAAGAGTGGAAAAATACATATTGTAAACAAAAAGTTTACCACCTCAGCAGAGGTGAAACATTTAAATGTTTATTGTTATTGCACTCTAATTAAAACTATGAGTGTTCAACTCTTTTTTCACTCATAGGTAAAAGTTGTTGGAGAATGTTTTGGTAGAAGTCTTTATAACAGCCATAGTGCCTCCTTGGTGGCAGGATGGCAACCAGATGGTTGCCAAGGTGAGAGGTTTTGATTATCACTGAGATCTGGGGAAAAGGAAGCAGGGTGCCTGCGTTGTCCTCAGCTGATTTTGTCAATCTTTCCAGAGCTTTCTTGTCAGACACAGTCTGTAAGCTACACCAGGATGTCAGGGGTGGTGATGCTCTCTGCAGGTTTATAAATGGGCAGTCTCAGCTTCTAGAACAGAAACCATACAATGAGAGGTCCTATGAGATATGTGTGACCAGAATTGTAAATTAAGTGAAGTACTCTGTCACATTTCCTTTAATGTATAGACAAGCAAGTTCCCCTCTTTCTTGTTCTTAAAGGGAACAAACCATGATTTGATTTTGTAGGGCTTTAATGACATTACAGAGGACCATGTTGTCAGTTTTAGGCTACATCTCTGTTTCAGACTCACTAACTATGAGAACATTTAAATAAGAAAAAACTCAATCCAATTAATTAGTTATACATTTTAAAATCTATAAAATGTCAAGAGTGGCAATAAGGAAAAAACTTTCCTGCAATACAAGCATGTATGTCCATACTGTCTAACTCTTATAGAATCTTATTCAGTGTTTTATTTTTATTTTTACAAAAATAATCAAAACCTAGTAAATGGTTTAGTAAATGGTCCCACACCTTGGAGAAAAACTATCTCTGGTCACTCTTTTCAAAATGAAAAGGTCACAACATCCATCATACTGCATAATGTGGAGTATAAAAGTTGGGGCAACATTTCTCAGTAGGAGATGAACTGTTCTCCAGGAAAAAAATAAAGATAACATATTTCCCATAACAGTTTTCAAGGTTGTGTACAGTTTAAGCATAGAAAAAACATAGAGGGAAAAAACCCAGATACATGACCTCCGAGATCAGTTCAAATAAGGTCTCAGACCTTGAGGCAATGGCTTATTCACAGCTGTAGTAAGGAAAGGTCAGGTTATGTTAAGCATGGGCTCCTTTGAGCAGCAAAAGACTATGAGAAAAAGTAACAAATGCTCATTAGTCGTTCTCTCCGTTCATGCAATTAAGGAATCAAACCTGACAAAAACTGTAAAGGTCAAGTTGGGGTCTGGAAGACAGGAATACTTCCAAAAAGGTCTGCTTAAAGGATTTATAAAAAGGAGAAATGATACATGTTCTATGTGAAGATTGGTCAGATTTTTCACAGAAACATAATTCACATTAAAGATTCCTTAGAAGTAAACTTTCCTACAGTATGTACCCTCACCATAAAACTCAACATCTTAGCAAATAAAACCAAAATGAGCCTTGTGCAGTTTGGAAAACTTCAGGATTAGACTGAACTTTCTAGATGCATTGAGAAAATGAATGATTGAAAAAAAATGAAGATGCTGAATTTTATGAAATTCAACCATTGTAGCTTTTAGTACTCCGTGAGGCAGTAATCAGCTCAGTTCAAGGAACATTTCGTTTGAAGAGAAAAGAAAAGACCTGAATTGAAGTTTAAGGTTTCACCGCCTCAGGAGGCTGAAGTCAGCGATGGCTACAAAAATGCAGATGTCACTGCGCTATCAAACTAATCAGGAACACAGAGTTTTAAGGTCAGAAAGTTACAGTGTGACTGCAAGCAGTACATGAGAGACAAATCAAAATGAGCACATTTATAAACTAAACAAACTAAAAAAACATCTTCATTAAAGATTCATCACATTTCATACTTGTAAAAACATCTAAATGGGAGTGAAGTTTAGTCAAATGAACCAAAAACAAAAGCCGCCTTTCTAATGAATATTTAACACCATTTGGAGTAACACTGTCGGCATTAACCGTCATACTGATTAATATGCCCTTTGGTGGAAATTTAATCTCTCTTTATTAGGAAGCATACACCGTACCATGGATGAAGAAGTTATTTTATGAGCCAAAATAAAAGCTCAGTTTTTCTTGAGGGTGGGAAACTAACTTCCTGTCATACCACACATTGTGTTTTCCTGTAAGGTGCAAGCTGTGTGGAGACCAAAAGTGATGACAACAGCATTCAGTGTGTAGTATGGATATTGTTCATAAAATCAAAAGATATGGTTGGACTTTCAAAAGTCGGTCAAAACATCCTTAGTTGGAGTGAGTTTACTGACCTATGTATCACAAAAAATCCTGGTTCCAGTCTTGTTTTCTGGTATCATGAGACATTAATTGTGGATACTTAAGTCAAGCCATTCTTGTAGAAATGCTAATTGTGTTTGATTTACAAGTTTAATCTACCAACAGGCATTTGATTTAACTTACAAATGATCACGGATGAGGAGGTGTTCCACCATGAGAGACACTCAAAAAGTGTATCAGTTTTTATTTTGGACTTTTAACAGTCTGTGGTCATGCAAGCGGAGGTATGCACCTCTGTTATGTAGTGAAACCACAATAATGAAGTAAACAAATAACTGTAAGAAGACTTCCTGTGGTAAAACAGCAGCTCACTCTGCAAAACTATCCACTGGAGCAGAATGGGAACCAAATATCATCTCAGAAAACAAAAAGAAAAGGAAATTTTTAGAAAAGAAAGAGTATTACATTTCTTAATTCTTAACCTGAGCAAAGACATTTAAAACAGCATGTTATATTAAAGAGTTTAATTTGCCAGAGGAGCATTTTCCGCCATGAACTTTCCCTCTAAAAGTCTTTCTACTCCAAAACAAGATTAAAAGATGAGGCTATGTCTAATGTCTAGTACTGAAGCAACTACAACAAAAAGGCTGTCTAGACGTAGATCTGCACACCGAAACTGTTTCCTTAAACCAGTTAATCATCCGTTCCCACACGTCCACAGCCAGCTGGAAACCATCTGCAGACTAAATTTAGATCTCTCATTAAGAGAGCCGAGTGAGGTTAGAAGGTGCGTGATGCTTTCCAGGATCTTTTGCACTCTCTTAAAGGCAGGATAATGAACCAACTTTTCACATGGGACAGATCTTTCAGTTTTCATAACTGTGTAAAGAAAATTATTTCAGAGATGGTTGTTTTTTTTTTTAGGTTAAATGACATGGTTATCTTAGTTAGACATAAACCAAGAAATACCATAAATAAAAGAATCAGTTTTTACTTTGAAGAAATTATGGAGTGTGAATGCTCTGCTTTATATGTTTTCTGCTGACACATGCAGATTTCCACTCACTCATCAATGGTGGTGATTTGTCCAATTACATGTCACACTCACATCAACACAAAAACGCATGTTATTAAGTATAGGTGTGGACTATTATCTGGCATAAAGATTTTACACCATATAACATCTTTAGTTGAATGTAAAGTGTAAGCAGTAGAGAAAGTCCAGGCTAAATTCAGCAAACATCTTCCAGTCTTGCATGCAGTGTAACTTGTGCATCTGTGAAAGTGACCATACTTCTGAATAATATGATTAAATTAGTAGGACTGTATTAAACAGGTTTGCCTGCAATCCAGACCTGTTACCCACTGAAAACATTTGATACATTGTGAAATGCACAAACCAGTAGGTATCTGCACTTCCCCCATGCTGTGATGTAACACAGTGGTAAACATGACTATTTTTAATATTAAGTATTAAAAACAGTTATTATACTTAGGTTAAAAGAGAAAATAAAATTAAAAAATAAAAAATAAATGCCATTTCTAAAGTAATCCTGAGTCTTAATCCAAAAAAGTCTAGATAGATAGATGGATAGATAGATAGATAGAAGTAGAGCAACAGTGCTTTCAAATGTCGACATTTTAAAACCACGTGACCTGTGTTTACATCCTCCTCTCAGCTGTTTCTTTCTTCTTCCACTCCGACACAACGGCTCGCCATTATTACTTTCCTCAGCCTATTAACTATCTAGTTAACTCTGTAAACTTACCCTGCGTTTCTTGAAGTGGTTGTTAGCCTGTGAAAACAGCTTCCAGTGACCATCGCATTGCACGGAGTTGTTATATGCGCCACGACATTGTGAGTATTTTTAAAAAATCTTCTTTTAACGCTAATTGCTGTTTTTTGGTTATCTGGTTTGTGTTGCTGGACTTCTGTGGTTTTATTAGCATTATAAGATATGACACAACAGAGGAGTAGAGTTATGTGTCAGCTGGCTGTGTAACACCATGATAAAGAAACGAGCTTACCTAACCTGCTTTGTCTCTGTTTTGATGATGGCGCACTCAGGCCCACCAAAAGCTAACGTTAGCCAGCTCAACTACCTCTCACATACCGTTAGCTAACATCTCATGATAAGTTAAATGTTAACTTGCGAGCTGCAGTTCATGATCCTGCCTTGAGATTCGCACATTATTATGTTGCTGCGTTTCCTGGCTGTGTTCGTATGTTAGACGTGAGACTTTACTGCAACAAACGCGGAAGAGGTTGTGATGTTTTTGTTGTTTTTTTCGTGGCATTTTGCAATGGCAGTTGCCAGAACCCGCAGGGCTGATATATCGTCCTCCTCAACGAACCGGTTTAGCTAGTTGCAGCTAAAGATTGGGGGTAATCGCACTGCATAAAGCTGACCAGCGACTGCGTGTAGCTCGACAAGCAAGAACAAAAGCTGGGCGAATGTTCAGACTCAGCATTTTCTCTCTCGGTGTTTAATAGTTGCTTTACTGTTTGCCTGAGTCTCCGTGTGTTTCTCACAGCTTGAAGCCACTGGTGTTACGGAAGAAGTGTGATTTACGGTGCTCGACAACATTATGTGAAAACACTGTTGTTGTTTTGCTCCATCGTCACACGCAGTGCTAAGAAGGTGGTCAGGCCGCTGATTGGCTCGTAGCTTGCTATCTGTGTGGCAACTGCAGCACGTGACCTGCTGGCACGGCTATTGGCCTCATCAGCTGTCAGTACGGGGAATTAGGAACATCTGTGGACGCCATTGCGAGGAAAACAGACTAGAAAGAAAACTAAAGACGTCTGTATGATGTAAGACAACATTTCTCCAGTAAACGGCTCATTATCGAGTTGTTTTTCCTTGAAAGGCTTAGCTTTCATTTTGGTAACTTATTTTTATTTTTTACATTTGTAGGCTACGAAGATGCTCACAATACCAACAAGTTCAAAGAAACGTAAGATTTAGTTTTAGAAATACTTGTGGTCCCTTGATAATTTAGCAAATTCTGTCTTTTTGATACCAATTATACAATTTACACATTACGCCCATAATAAAAGTAATTCAGTTTCTTCAGTGAATGCACCATGTCTGTGCTGAAGCCCATTGGCACACCGATTACACATCAGAAAACAAGTTCGATGTTTGCATTTTACTTTTATTATTCTTGTCTAACTCAAAAGGAGACAGTGTTGCAATGAGTGTAAAAATAAATGAGCTATGCTGGTTGTCTTTCAATCAGGAAGTCCAAAGTCAGGTCTCTGAGCCAGAATTGACCCTTGAACTATGTCACCCTTTTTCATGAGCATACAAAGAAGGCAGGATCAAACATTACCAGCATTTTTATGTTTGTACTTCTGCATGCACACAGACACACACGCTTGTTTTCTTGGTACTGCCAGAATAGTGTTTTTGCTTTTTAAGTTTAATTGAAAGAAAGTCCTGTGATCCAATTTGCACAAATAAAGAGAGATGACAAATCTGTTTTTAACTAGTTTCATAACAGACCTTATCATTCTAACTGGTAAATTGAAGAATAGCTTAGAATTCCATATAAATTGGGTCTAATCCACATGTGAGCAGTGAAGTAATCCAGTCTGAAGATGGTGCTAGAGGAAAGGTCATGGAGACCAACTCATAAGAAGGCATAATAAGGCTTGAAGTGATGCCAGTCCTTGCAAAAGTTTCTACTGTTCCTTTGAACAAAAAGTAAAGATTGGGCTTGTTTTTGCTGTCTCATAGGAAAGCATTAAGCCAGCTAATACCGTAGAAGTAATTAGAACATCACCTGAATTCAAGGCATCACTATAATTGACCCAACTCTTCCAGACTGACTCAGAAACGTGCTACTCCCTTAAATATTATATCAGGAATCGTGTCAAATATGTTTTGTGGCACACATGTTGCAATTCCACATTTAATGGGGGAATTGATTTCTACATAAAATAAAATGTTTCAGGTTTCAAATGTGACCTGAAGATGGCAAAGAAAAAAAAAAGCTTTTGGGAAGTCATTATATCATTCATTGCTACCAGGAGGCATGTTAAGCAACTCTGCTCTCCCCAGTGCAGTTAAATTTAATTTTAGTATCAATAGCTATTATAGGACTGTTAGTATTGAGTTACAGTACAATAAGCAGGTGCTTTCTACTTTTTACACCATACCACTCACCACGTCTCTGTATTTATTTATTGCCAGGGGATGATTTGCTGAGCATGGTTAAAACACAACATAAGATTGCATGAGTATTTTATACAGGATGGTCACAAATACATCCATTGGTCTCTTTAATACACTTGAACATGTGCAATTCAGTACTGCAGCTCTGTCACAAATTCTGGCTTTACAAAGGTCTTTTTTTTTCTTTTCTGAAGACATCATGTTTGATTTAATGACAGATCTGGTGAGGATCAGAACATCAGAAAAGCCCCTGAGTATAATCATGTTCCCTTCTACAAAATCAGCAACTATGACCTCGGTGCTAAAACGTTTCATTAAATTCACACCTTTGTGAGGGTGTCAGTAAACCGGAACATACGTTTCTACATGTCTGTTAAAGTTTGTGTGTATTTGTCATGGTTAATGTAGTGTGAAACACAAATTAAGGGTTACAGTTAAGTAAGGTTGTTGGAAAAAGATTGTTTCTTTGGATTTATTACAGGATTTAACTATACACTGTTTCTTGTTATCGTACAATTAATATTGGCTTAGTTCTATTTTCTATGATCATGGACATATGAGCATCATAACATCGCTGCTGATTGCCTGAGCTTCTGCTGCTGGTAAACATGGGCATTATGAGTTTACCCACGCTGTCTGTTGATCCACAGTCTGCGTCTTGCGGTGCGGCCCAGACTGGCTTTTGGTATTTAGTTACAGCACCAGAGCTGATCTTGTGTTGCCTGAGGTTCTGTTTCATGTTTCGTCATTCTGCATGCTTTAGTGAGGTGTTCCTAACCGAGTCGCAGCAGCCAAACATGACCTCGGATAACACTGATACACTTTCCTTACACAGCCCACAATCTCGTGTGTGTATTTACCAGGAGGGTCTGTTTACAAAGAGATGTTTTTAACAGTTTGATGATAGCTTCCATGTTGCAACAAATGTTCCTCGGTTTGTTTTTTAAATCTACGGTAAAGGAGAGGACTTTATAATGACCACTGTTTCAAGACTGTGGATTATCGCTGTTAAGACTACAGCAGCGCCCGAAAGCAATTTACTTGAATACCTCCCTGACCCATTTTCTTCCGCTGCCTACAAAAGGAAAATGAGGAGATGAAAAATGTTCTGCTGTATGTCCAGTGATGGTGAGAGAATCGATGCCTCTTTTTGCCTGTGAGAAAGAGCCAGTGGCAAATTACCTTACCAGGCCTTCCTGCACAAAGTCACCTCTGAATTTAATCTTTATTAGCTGAGTCAGATGTGGAGATGCTGAGGAGGCAGAGAAAGATTTCAAAACTTGTCTCCCAGGGCTGCATCTTGAGCTAAATCCGTTCAACCGGATCTTTTTTTTTTTTGGTTTGGTACCAAAGTGTTCATTAACTACCACCACATGTGAGAGTTTTCTGGTACTAACAAATATAGTTGGCTATTATTGGAAGGGTCTGTGGCCTGATCCCTGGTGCAATGGTTCACAAGCCAAAGGGTGGAAAAAGCTTAGAGAGCGTCCAGGACATCAGAAGGACGCGTTCGGGAGGTGTTATTGTTATCACTATGAAGCTGACTTTGTCACGTCTGATTTCGCTCTGGAGATTTATTTATTTTTGTCGATTTACTTGGTTGAGCGTCCTCAAAAAAAAAAAGAAAGATTGTACTAAACTAAAAAAAAAGACAAAATGAAAAATATCCTGAATACTGTTTTGCTTACTGCTTATATCCATCAATTTATATTGTCTTATTTCAGTTCCAAACGAAACTAACAGATAAGCAAATCCTTTTTGTCTTCTCAAAATCTCCCCAAATCCATGACCTTTGTTTTAATATACTGTTTCACAGTAGATTTTCCAGAAACTTATACCAGTGTTGCACTTCACAGATGTGCATTTGCTGTGATGTAGGGTTTGTTCGTACTCCCTACCCCTAAAGCCAACTTTATTCCATCACTCCGCATGTTCCCTGTGGACATAGCAGACTCAGCAGTAGTATATGACCTGACACTGGGCCACAGAATGTCAGCTGTAGATGCTCTTGTAGTAACTGACTGTAAAAGTCATAATTTCAGTCCCAGTCTGTAAATTTCAGACAAGCAGCTTTTGATTATTGTTATTGTTGATTTTATTTTGTCACTTTCTTACATTAAAATGTCAAGAAGAGAAAAATAATTGAAACATATGAGATATATTTTTAAAAAATCCATCAAAACGAGGGCTGGGTATCACTTCTGATTTCCTGAATCGATCCGATTCACAAGAGAAAATTTTTTTTGATTTTCCCATGTCACATAAATAATTCTTGAATATTAGAATTTTGCAGATGGCAATTTTTATGAAATCCTATAAAGCAACCTTTCAACTGTGTATTTAATATACAATTAATATTCATGTTTTCATTAAAATATGTTCAGAAGCACTGGCATGTCACATACACAACTGTAACATTTATTTATGAAAATAACCAATGTTATGTGTTAAACAGAATACAGTGCTAAATGAAAACTGAAGTAAAAAAGAACGGCCAAATAAAAATTAATCTTTCTTTAAAAAAACAAGAAAAATCCATCTTGGTGCTTTATGAATCGATTATGGATTTTTTATACATAAAAATCGATGAATAGATTTAAATCAATTAATATATTTTTTTAAATCCAGCTCTAATCAAAACTTCTCTGTTGCCTTATGAACGGTGCATAAAATCAAACAAAACAGAATATTTCTGTTATAGTAGCTGAAAGAGATTAATGGTATGTTATTCTGCTAGTCAGGAATGGTTTAATTAAGGTGTTCAGCACCATATGAAACTAGCTTGTAATGTATTTTTTAACCTAGCTGGCTATCTTTTATTTAGCATTTTGTCTTTAGTAAGAAATGCAGAGGTAATAAATCATATTAATGATGCGTTGTTCCATCTTTCTAAGTCATGCCAGCATTTCACCATGTATTATACAGTGGCCCTTGAAGGCAAATTGAATGGAGACATCATCAAAGATATTAACTGCATTTGTGCTCTTCCTGCATGTCAGACTCATGTCAGACTCTTCAGTGAAAATGGAAAATTCTTCAGTCTGCTCCTCTTGCCTGGTTAATTTTTCATCATAAGACAGTCTCAGTTATGGATTAATACATGTTCACTTTAATCAGCATCCCATATCTGCGTCCAACGTGCCGATCTAATGCTTTCCTCCCTCGCAGGCGTTTTGGCTTAACATGTTTATGTGATTTTTCTCAGGTCAGCTGCTGCTTGGACATGAAAGCTGTCTGAAGGGACATTTGACGACTCGCATTGGCAGCATCCTTCAGCCGGTCTACGTCTCCATGCCGCTGTGAGGAGGATTCCCTTGTCCTGGTCCCGACTTCAGCTCTTGTGTGTCTCTTCTCTTTTGGCCATGGGGGGAGCAGTGAGCGCCGGAGAGGACAACGATGATCTCATTGATAACCTGAAGGAGGCTCAGTATATTCGCACAGAAAAAGTGGAGCAGGCTTTCCGGGCCATAGACCGCGGTGACTACTATTTGGACGGTTATCGAGACAGCGCCTACAAAGACTTGGCGTGGAAGCATGGAAACATTCACCTCTCTGCTCCCTGCATATACTCTGAGGTGATGGAAGCCCTCAAACTGCAACCAGGACTTTCTTTCCTCAATCTGGGCAGTGGAACCGGCTACCTGAGCACAATGGTTGGGCTCATAATAGGTAATCTTCATTTAGTTTTATTTCATAGCCTCTTCCTTTCAGTGTGGGTGCTGCTAATGTGTTCTATAAATTGGACAATTTACTGGGATGAGAGTGAAAACACCTTGACATTTGTGGCTCTTGGGCTGCCATTATGTTTTTTTCATTTGTTATAAAATCAGGGCTCGAAATAACACATGCATGCGCAAGTTTGCTCAGGTAAGATTAGGGTGGCGCACCTATGTGACCGTACAGTATGTGCACTTGTGCAAGAATGAGAAAAGAAGCTAATGGTTTACAGTAGCATTTTGTAGACTAATAAAAATAGGGTGGGGTGGGTTGACACATTATCTCTTTAAAAGCATTAATTCATTAATTATTGAATTAATTTTCATTACGAGTGCAACAAAACATGTTATTGTATCGAATTGTTCAATACGGGTGCGTACGGAACCGTGAGCACTGTATGGACTATCAAACGGTACAGAATTTTTTATAAACTTGTCCTCTGATGAAGGGTTCACTGTTGAAAGCTCAGTGGATCTGTGCTCAGCTACTCTATCTAGGCTTTATAATCAAGCACAGATCCACAGTGCGCCTCCATCATGCATTCACTGATGCAGGGGTCAAGTTAACAGAATATTTTGTCATTTGTTGTTTTTATGACATTGATGATTGAAAAATCTGAAGACCATCCATTATTTAACACTGGATTCAAAAAAAACTTTACTTGCATGTTTAAACAAATATTTGTAATTCATTTTTTAAAAATACAAGTTAAAACAGGCATTCAAATTTATTTAAAAAAAATGTTGAACCGTGACTCAAACCGAACCATAAATTTTGTGTATTGTTCCACCCCTAATTTTCACGCATTATTTACAGCCATTAACTGTGAGTTGTGGATTCCATGTCGTCACTCCCAGGCCACACTACAGTGCCTGTAATGCCTGTAAATAAAACGCAATGCAAAACGCAACTCCAAGCCGCTTCGAGCTCACACAGAGGGATCAGACCAGCGATTCATTACAAAACATTGGTGAAATTAATAGGCTGCACGAACTTGCCCCGTTCACTCCCATTATATTGGATGCACGCTGATTGCAAGATGATCTAAATATCTCCCAAAGGGGTTCAAGTTACACCAAAACTGTCTGGGTGATTAAATGATCGTATTTCATTCTAGAAAATAGGTCCAGGTTGCAAAATACCGAACTTCCCCTTTAAGAGTGTGGTAGTTACTGGCTGGGGACAGCCGCCCTTTAGCATCTCAGTCATTGGGATCATCTGTATGTGCTGGTAAAGACTTACAATTTTAAAGTTTTCACAAGTTGTTCAAAAACTTTTGTGCAGACTAAAAATGTCATCACCTTGTTACTGACTCCTCCCATTGCCCTATATGTCCTAATCGGAATTTTAAAAGAAAATCTTGAATTGTAAATTAACAGAATATTAACTTAAGTTTGAGGCAAGTGTGGGCAATATATCAAATGTACCAGATGCATCTAGAAAACTTTGATCATATATAAATGGCTTTATCTGGAATATGGAGTACAAATGATCTTAGCAGCATTTTAAACCTTCTACATGGGATTTTCTCTTTAGTTTGGCTTGGCTCACTTGCAGGAGACAGACAGCACACTCCCCCCTCTATCCAGAAAACTATCCTGCCCACATGCCTGCTGTTGGTTCAAGAAAGACAGGAAAGAGGCGTAGAGATATATGGAGTACCCAGCTAGCTAGCAAGCTGGTTTACAAGTGTAAGAGATGGGAGCTGAACATGAGACGTTAGTTTTAAGCTGTAACGTGCCTCAGAAATGACTACAATTATGAGGAGGCGGATTGTGCAACTGCTTGTGTTTCCCGATGGACATCAAGTTCTTATTACACCGGAGCAGAAAAACTCCGCCTCCTGCTTGTCCTCCTCCAGCTGTTCCTCACAGGAGAGCGGGTGATCACATCCTGGGGGCGTCTATTAAACCAAATGTTTTTTCACGTGGTTGATGCAACAGTTTCCTACATGCGCTCTGGGTTTGCTGGTGGGAATGTAGGTTACCTGTGTGTGTTTGGCACAGCAGAATGACATGTCGAGAAGTGAATAAGAAACAACATCAGGCTGTTTACTTTTTATGATAAAAGAGAAAATATAAACCTGTTAAAGAGGCAAAGAGACCTTTGATAGTAAAACAATTAGTGAGTATCAAATAAATTAGTGAAGAAATATTAAATAAGTATAAAAAAAAATTGGACCTTCATGCCATGCCATGGTTTCGCAAATTCTGCTAGAGCACCTTAATTGCTTTTAGTGCAAATAATTTTTTGCCATGTGGACCTTTACTCAAAAATTCATTTTGAGCCATGCAAATACTTGTTGTATGAAATGCAAAAAGAATCAGAGCAAGAACTCATTATCACAAAGCACAACATTTGGGCAGTTCATGACTAATTTAAGATAAAATAATAGGCTATTAATTTATCTATAATATCTATGTGTTTTTTTAATTTTTCCTTTTCCTTTCAAAGGGCCGTTTGGGGTGAACCATGGCGTCGAGCTTCACAAGGACGTTGTTGAATATGCCAGACAGAAGCTGGATGATTTCATAAAGAACAGTGACAGCTTTGATAAGTGAGTACATGCCTTGAAAGGATGTTTCATGTTGGAAAAACGTAAAAATCAGCAATTTTCTGTTTTTCAGCTGATAATGAAACTGACCTCGATGTTATTATCATCTAGGAGAGCATTAACAGTCTTCAACAAAGGTGGTGCGCCTTAAGGAAACATTCAGGCGGCTGTAAGCCAGCTGCTAGAGTTGGGATGCAAATGAAAGTAAAACCTGCAGCAAAACCAGTCAGTTGTGAGGAGATTATCTGATCCAGCCTCAACATTTTATTCAATCTGAATTCATTTAGACAGTGTGATTGAAAACAATAGTTGACCATAGTTCTTATATTAAGAGAGTAGATAAAAACGTAAAATAATAAGTACATCAAGGCAGACACAATGAGTAATGTAGTTTAATTCCTGCTTTTCTTTATAGTTTGATAGAATAATTCCAGAGTACTGAAAGTTTTAGACTTTTACAACATGGCGCACCTAAATGGTGCGACTGCCACCAAACTGTGCTCACATTTTACTAAATGAAGCAGCGTATTATTAGCTGCTGAAACTGGCATTTTTCTGTTATATTTTATTGTTACAGCAACAGTGTCTTCAAAAGTACATTGAACATGTGACCATGTGCAAACATTGAATTATCTGCAAACCAGAGGAACTGATTGTTTCATAAATGTGGTGCATTTAAATCTCATAAGATCTGCAGTTAAGGCCACATTCAGAGAGCACCGAGCAGGGCTTTAACAAATGTAGAACAAGAGATTAAGTGCATCTGACATGTTTCTAAGGAAGTTCAATGTAAGATTTGTTGATCTGTTTAATTTGGTCATAAATAGCAGTCACTTTTTTTCTTGAAACTGTCAGTGTTCCTCAGCAACTCTGGTCACAGTTCAGTTATATATGTCCACTGCCATCTTCTACTTCGGCCCAGATGTCCACAGTTTGCTTAAATGCCTGTTGCATGATCAAGACATCATCATCATCATTTACACTGGTTTTCTATCAATTCTCCTGAAGATTACCAACTCTATTTACAATCTATCTTACTGGTTTAGTCCAGAATGAATCCATTACCACTGTTTCAGAAATGGGCTTTCTAGCATGTAGCACTTCCATGCAATGTTTATAAATCTTTGGGGCTACAGCTCGTGCAAGTTAAAGGTTATGTCGCTTTACATATTTCAAATGTGACGGTGAGTAAAAAGGTGCATTTCATGACTATGTTTTGATTATATTCTGTTCACAGGTTTGAGTTCTGCGAACCAGTCTTCGTGGTGGGGAATTGCCTTGAGATCTCAACAGACAGCCACCAATACGATCGCATTTATTGTGGCGCTGGAGTCCAGAAAGACCATGAAAATTACATGAAAGTGCTGCTCAAAATTGGAGGCATACTGGTGATGCCTATAGAGGATCAGGTAAGCGGTGCGAGCTGGCGAACAGATGCGAAATTGACACATGCCGATTGCTATTCAAAAATGAAAAACATGAGGGAAAACAAGGTAGAATAGCTTTGACCTACAACACTGGTTACACAACTTGCCCATACATTATTGAGCCACAACTGCCCCTGGATTTAAGCAGTCATGTACAAAGCGCACACAGTGCTGCATAAATAATGTTTTATTTAATATGCTGGATGTGTGTATATGACATTGGGGATATTTTCTCTGTTCGTTCAAATTGTTTCCAGAAACCGTTTTCAATAAAATGGCTTCAGATTGTAATAAATTTGAGGATCAGATATTATGACCAAAGATGTTGGGTGTTTGGTAATTATGAGGGTGTGCAGAACACCGGAAATAAGGTCATCATATGCTTTATTTTTAAGGATAAACCAGGCAGCATTACTTAATGAAAACAGCCTGCACACGGACTTGTTGCTGAGAAAATAGTTCAATATTTAGAGTAAATATCTTTGCAAGATCAAACAGCTTAAAAGCTCTACAGCCGGAATTCACACAGGCCATGTCCACAAAAGTGTGAATTATTTTTCAAAACACATCTCTCTTTCTTTGTTGTGCTCTTTTATCATCACCACGCCGACTTTCCCGTATTCTCCATCTCCTCCAGAGCTTTTTAAAATTATTCTCTAGTGGGCAGATATGAAACACTCAGACAAGGGGGGGAGAGGGAACTCAGAGCTTTGTAAAAATGCTGATATACCGCCTGACTGTCTTTTCTTTAGACTCCTCAGATACTAATGCAAAGAAGCAATGCATCTCCCCTCTCTT
>JAVQJG010254922.1:0-12390 GCA_036024015.1 Craterocephalus amniculus | reverse complement strand
CCCACCCACACACACACACACACACACACACACACACACACACACACACACACACACACACACACACACACACACACACACACACACACACACAGAGGCAGAGCCAGGAGCTTCTCCCTGTTCCTCCTGCCCCTCCGAAGGCCAGGAATGCTACACCACAGAGGATGGCATTTCCTTTGACATAACCACTTGTCGAAATTCAACTCTCTCATTACTCTGTGTAAGAATGACGGCACACCGCAGCGAAACATGGCTGTGAATCCACCAGCAGCCCACGCTCGTGCTCCAAAACAAGTCTCATCAGTCTGTAAACACACCGAGCTTGTTTCTGTTTGACCTCCTGTGTGCTTCAGCAGTTTGATGTGTTTTGACTTGAGGCTTTTGTGGTGTGTGTGTGTGTGTGTGTGTGTGTGTGTGTGTGTGTGTGTGTGTGTGGTGTGTGTGTGTGTGTGTGTGTGTGTGTGTGTGTGTGTGTGTGTGACTCTGGATGGGGTCATGTCAAGCATGGAGACTCGCTGTGATGAAATCCAAAAAGGATATTTGATGATGTAATTACCTGTAGGAGAGGAGAGGTTTTTTTTCTTCTTTTTTTTGTACACGCACGCACATTTTCTTCTGAGCTTTTTGTTTCTCCCTTTGTTTTCAGCTAAGACTGGGATTAAGTGGTAATTCAGAGCAGCCCCTTCAGTCTGAATGAGATAATATGTAGTGGGTGTCTTTTTTTCCATGAGAGTGTTCTCTCGGTACCTCAAAGTGATAGAAGTCTCCAATTAGAGCCTGAGCTCATGTCACACATCTGCTGATCCCATCCACCCAGCTCCTGGAGTTTCCTACCTATTTATGAGAAAGCCATCCATCCGCCTTCACGCCTCCTAATCCCCCAGCCTCCACTATTCCTGGGAAGTACACTGTCACCATAGAAATCAAGAGCAAAAAACAGAAAAACAACACAACAGACAGGGAGGAGTAAAGATATGATAATGGGAGGAAATGTAGAGGAAAACACGGAGGCAGGAAACAATTGAGAAAATTCTCTGAAGGTCAAAGCACAGATATAAATACACGTGTATGTATGTACATATATACATATGTATCTGTGTGTGTGTGTATATATACATATGTATATGTGTGTGTTTGATTCATATAAATGAATGAAAATCTATAAACATGTGTGTGTGTGTGAGAAAAACGAACAAAGAGAAAAAAGCATCAGCCATGAACGTGTCAGTGTGGAGTTTGTGACGCATTGTCGGTTCAGGGTTTGCCTGCTCAGGCGAATGGGTCTCAGGGGCTCTTTATTTTTGAAGCTTGACTGCAATTTGGATAAGAGAGCCAGTGGTCCCAGGGAAGGAGCCGCCAACCCTGTCAAGCTGCTGGAGGAGCCCTGCACGGGGTCACTGAGCGAACCCCCAACCCTTACCACTCTAACACACTCTCCCATGCATCTCAGTGCTGGTGCATGCTGTCTGCGCAGAAAGACTCACACAGTTTCCTCTGTCTTTGTTACGTCCCCACGGCAAGCCCAGGGGAAAAGGGGACTAACATATGACCAGGAAAAAAACTTCACAGAAGACAGTAAGATTACCTCTGATTTATAAGGTAACCAGGACCACAGGTCTAAAATAACAGATGGGCCAAAAGCATCAGGGAGAGCCAAGGCCAACATAACAAACAAAACCTCCTCACTAGAAAGAAATAAGGAACTTACCTCATCAAAAAGAAACAAAAGACTACAAACCTACATCTAAACTCCCTAACTTCAACATAAACAGGAGAAAACAACCCCAAGCCAAAAACAAAATGGCAGCTCTCCCCTACAAGGTCAATCTGATTAAACTAAAAAATACTCAACAAAAACCCTAACCAACAGAAAAAGCAAGTAAACCTACACTAAGCCACAAAGAAACATGGTGTGGCATGGCAAGTGGCCAAAGGGCCCGGACAAACTTTCCTCCATCCCTCCATCCCAGGAAGTGATTATCTGAGACATCCACCTAGGAGGAGGAGCACCTACACACAGAATGGCAATAGTTAGAAATGCAGCACATTCATGGAACAGTCTTCTTCTGAAAACCAAGCTTGATAGCTTTGTGCTTCTCAGAAAAAAAATTCTCCAATAATTTGTCTCCATGGGAACATGAAAATAATAAAAAGCAGCTGCACAGCGAGCACATGCAAGGTATTTCCCAACTATTATCCTGTTCAAGCGCAATCAGGGCATATCGGTCTGCGCATGAACAAATTGGTCATGTAACATAATGATGACAGGAACTGTGTGAGTGTGAGCAGGAGGAAATGGACATGTTCTTGTTTTGATCAGGGAGATTCTCTTGTAGCTGCAGAGGTTAAGCCTTCAGAGGGTCGGCTGCTGGCTGGTTGATGGGATTAGAGAATGTATAATTGTTCGCCAGTCACATGTGTCATAAAAAGAGACGCCAAACCCTTTGTAATGAGGATTATGTGTCTTTTCCATGGATTCATTGCTCCGCTCTGTGACATTATTGTGCATGCTGAGAGGGCCTGTATCTCTCCCATCCTGACTGTCTTTGTCTGATTGCACACGCGGGCCAACTACCTTGACTTTCCACTGTGCACTCTGAGGTTTTTACTGGTCAGTGTGGATACAGAGCAGCACTGGCCAAAACCTGTAAAACTAGCGCAAGCATGTTACACAGCGCTACAAGGTGTGAACTAATAGAGTCTTAGTGTCTGGCAGCAGAATAAAACCAGGGGTGAATCCTTGGATGTTTTTTTTTCCTTGGATGTTAACCTTGGCTGGTAATTGACTGTTATTTTGCTTTTACACAGGAGAAGTTTCTGGTTTGTGAAACTTTTCTTGAGATATTTTAGTGGTGGACACATGAAGAATATTGGCAGATGCTTTTAACTTCACATGTGAGGCTGTTTATTCTTCAGTAGCCTATATTAATTGACTTCACGTGCTCCCACGGCTACCATGAAGTCAAATTATATGGGCCGTATTGGTCCTCTATTAGAAGGTAAATACAAAGACAGCAATACCTTAGATAGATGCTTCTTTCTAGGTTTGTGGGCACTTCAGTCTGTGTGTTTTATTAACAGGGAGAGGGAAGTACTTCAGAAATATTGTAAGATATAAACCATGTTCTTGAATGTGTGAACCATGTGAAAAGATTTCATCAAAAGACTTCTTTCTTAGAAATTAAGGCTTGGAGAATTTTAACATTGGATTCATCCAACAGTTAAGTCCAATTCACCTGGATAGAAATTTAGATTTGACACTACTATATACCGGCCTACATAGCCAGTACAATCACTAATGAAATGCTCCTGGATGGTCTTAAAAGAGTTAAGCCATTTTACAACAAGTCTGACTGTACGATTTATAAAATAATGAGCACGGACTACATCCCTTTAGTTTTTTTCCAACCCTAAAGATATCTGTAAAGCTGGATTTACACTTGGTTAGCTGCTGCATAGACCAGTTACAGTGTCACCGCCGTAGGCTCCGCATATACCAGCCCTGCTGCGACCTTCAGATTCAGAAAAGGCAAGGCAAGACAAGTTTATTTATAGAGCACCTTTCAGATTCAAGACAATTCAAAGTGCTTTACATTCTTTACATAAAAGAAAAAGTAACACGATCCTAGAGCACATTTCACCAGCATCAGCTACGCTGGCCAGACCGTATGCACATGCTACGGCAGAATAAATCCAGCTTAAGGGGACTAAGCTGAAATATAAAGAGTTAATGAACAGGAAGTTCAGAGGGATCGTGTGATGATTTTCATCGCTTAGTCCAGGTGTTGCTTGAGTTGTGTAACCTTGAGGGACAGTCTTAAGAGAAAACTATTTCACAATAAACTTTGATTTGCGAGGGTCTCAATGAGCACCTGTGGGTAGGACTTAGTTGTCATTCAAGAAGCATATCGGGAATGTAAGAGCACATTAATATTGGCCCGCTTCAAATCAACCCTGGTCCACTGTCAGGGATGAGGTTAGTTTGAAATTCTATAAACATTTTCAGTGTGAGTGCAAACGGGCCGTCATTTTCAGTCCTGTCCAATCAGTGGGCCAGATTTTCTTCTTCTCTCTTCTTGGTCAGTGATAATTTTGGCAACCTCAATGATGTCATGGTCTGGGGGTTTTGGTTTAACTCTTATGCATTTCTGCTGACCTTATATTTTGTCTTTTGTCTTTTGTTTCCTGTTATATTTTGTAGAGTCTATCCCTTTGTGTAGTCAGTCTGCTTCCTGCTTCCCTGTTTTCTGGCTTATTGTCATGTTTGAGCCAGTCACCTGCTGAGTATTTTTAGACATTGCTGCCCTTTTTGGCTCTTCAAATAATTTTGTGCATGAAACAGTTTGACATATCTTATTGTGCCTTTTGGTTCAATGGAGGAAAATAAGAATAGTTGAAATGAAGGAGAGAGCAACCTTTGAATAAAGAGAGATGTAAAGCATTTAACTGATTTAAAAACATGTTAGCTGCCAAATTTTGTACCAACAAGACATTTACTGTGATCCAGAGGGCAGTCAGCAACTTTCTGCCTCTTCAACCCAGACAACTCTTTATGCTGTTGTTGCCCTGCTCTCTCTTTCCTTTAACGTTTGGTACAATTTGCATAGTCTTGTTTCCATCTGCTCATAACCACATGCAATGCAGATGATCCTTACTATGTGCCTAAGGGGCTGCTGAGTGTAAATGCAAAGTGATTACTAGAGCATGCACTGAAACAAGTCTTGGCTGTGGGGAAGGGAAACATTAAGTCTTGCGCTGTACAGTTCACATCAGAAACTGCATTAAACATTACAGTCACATTGTAATTTTACAGCCTGTTTTAGTATTGCTCTTGACTCTAATGTAGGAGTGAGGCAATCAGTGCGTGTGAAGCTTGCAAATCCAAATGAACTTTGAAGTGAACAGTTGTGGAATGAGTTTTCTTACATGCCAGGCAGTTAAATTGTGGGAACTGGTGGACAGAGAGTCTGAGGTGTTTGAGGTCTGTTGCTGCTCAGACCAAGCTGCTGCTGTGTGGACTGACTGGAGTTACAGCAGTAATGGAAATATGTCCCTGATCTCTGAAGTCAAACTGCACTCGCAAAAACAGGCTGTCTGAGGACTGTGTATTATTTTTCAGGGTAAATAATTGTAGTTTGTTGTAATGATTTATTTGAGTTTTGTAAATTTCAGTTTCCCTTTGTCACCACTGGCTGTGTTGGTATACTAACACCAGACTGATTGGTTGTGACTGTGTAAGCAACAAGTTGCAAGTGAATAAAGACAGCACAGAAAATAGGAAGTTACCAGTCATGCAATTTGCTGTTGGTCCAATCGAAAGATATTTGTTATGAGGGGTTTTAAAATCCTGCTAATCTGAGTTTATCTCCCAACATCTTTTCCATTAAGTTGGTTGGAGCTCTGTCTTCATTTGTGTGAGAAACAAAAAGAAAAAGCCATGATTGTGTGCGGTCTGCTAGTGTTCTTCTTAAACACCCTGAAAACAATAAAATGGCCCTCAGTGGAGCGAGCCTTCATATGGCCTATCACTCCATTACCAGCCGCGCTCTTTGACTCAGGCCAATGTGCAAAACAGCTGTGGAAAAGGCCTCATGCCTTTTCTTTAATAGAGTGTCCCTTAAGAAATCTTTTTCCTTCTCTCCCCATTTTTATCAGAAGTATAGAAATACCCACCCACTTCTGTCATGTAAGATTGGTTCCCCTCCAAGTATGACATGATGGAGCTCATCTGGATCCAGTTAGGGTGGGGCACCCTGTGGAGATAGAGTGGACAAGAATGTCATTACAAAATCGATAAAGCTTAATTAGCATGCTTGGGCTCATGTTGTGGAGCAAACACTTAGCTCTCAGTGAGATGAATTTCCCATGCTGAGCCTAAGCCACTGTAACATGACGGTGCACCATTTTTTTCAGGAAGCAACAGCCCCCCCCACCCCACCCGCGCTCCTGTTCCTGGTGTTTAACTTGTGAAGCACATGTTGCACAAATTTTTTGCACCATTAAGGTGCTCACAGTTGCCATTTGGGCTGTAAAGCACAGATCATACTTGCAGAAACAGACGTGGTTCTCACTGGTACTGATTTAGCAGAGAGACCACCCCCTTAAATCAACCTCATGTTCATTTACTTTCTTTTCAAAGCTTAATGTCCTACAAAATATATTTAAGTTCTATTTTATATAGATAATAGAATGAATAAAAAGGCAAAAGTCTACAGGAATTCTGAACATACCCCTTCCTCTTCCTTTCCTTTGTTCATGCGTTCATACATGGTCTCTTGTCTTATTTAACAAAGCCAACAGAAACAGCTTATGAGCAATGGTCTGCACATTGTTCTGAGGTAATTCATTTTAATTGATTGCACATTACAGAAGCTAAATCTATGATGAAAGTTTCTATGAGGTCACTTCAAATCATAGAAAACAACACATGCCTTGCTTTTGTATGTTGTACAAATGGTCATTTTTCTTTTTTGCGACAATGTGCTGTTTGACAATGTTCACTCGACAACAGGTCCGATACAGAAGCAGTGCTAACTCCACACATCAAGCACCAGTATGTGGAATATATTACTTTGTCTGAGGAATGTATTCTTCTTTTCCGCAGCAACATGACTGATATATACAATGGTTGCTGAGTAAAAAGGAGAGCCAAGCATGCTAACTACAGGTGGACAATAATGCCAAAAAATCATATTGCAATATTTTTCTAGGACAACATCCAAAGGCCAGATGAAAAGAGCCAAGCTTAGATTCAAGCAGAAACCACCTCGCAGAGAAATGCTGACCACATCAGTAAGCAGCTTGTTTCGGGTCTAAAGAAGGTTAATCACACCCATCACTGCACTAAGGCTGACTCATAATTTTGCTCTGTAGTTTCACTTTGATATTGTTTTTTTCATATAAAATTATCTGAGCTGTCTTCACCTTAATTATTGCTACAAAAAGGGATTAAATGCTGTTTTATGTGCACCAAAATTATCTTGGTAGCTTTTAAGTTTCACATATGTGGGCTCTGTATTTGCTGCAGAAATCAGTTTGCTCTTATGATAAATTTACTGCCCTTTCTCAGAATCTCCATACCCTCCCTAATGGGCCGGATAATATAATCATAGCTGTTTAAAGTACCTGATTATAGTAATAAAACCTCTGATAGAACCCCAATGAGCTTTTCCAGTTGACATCCAAATATTGTTGGTTTATAATTCTTCAGTCTGTGGAAATCAGCTTTGCTTATTGAAGTACGAAGATTGTCGTGAAAAACAATAAACTCTGTAGTTAACAACTTCTCATCACTACTGTGAATAATTTGGTCCTGTATCAGTATAAAATGTAATAAACAGTTAGCATTTATTGCTTATCATTTTAACGACTTTACTTTTCTTTGACCATTGCAAGGTTTATCTAGAATTACTTAAATACTCACAAATTAACTGAACTGATACTGATCAGCTTTACAAGTAAGCTAGTGCAATTAAAGCTGCTTTGTTTCACTATTGATTTTACAGAAACAAGAACAGAATGTGTGTGAGAATCAATTCATGATTAGTCTCTGAATCAGAATCTTGTGTCTTTCCAACTCAAAAGACATTTTTATTATTAAATGTGTCTCTGACTTGTTATTATCTCGGTCTACCTGTATCAGGTGTCCCCAGGCCTCATTAATCCAGTGGTTCAACATGATGCAAAGGTTACAAGAAAAGTAAGAAGCACTGCAATGTAGGTGTTTATGATTTATTGGCGAGTGTTTCCTGGTTTAGTTTTAATAGTTTCCTTTTGTCATTTGGGTGATGCAGTTGTAAATCCCCATGACATTTCCTTGTGAGAGATTTATTTATGAAAAGGTTCCCACTTTTTTCTAAAATGTCTCTCGTGATAATCTCTCTCAGTCAACCAGAGTACATTTGAATTTGCGTCACAACAGGTCTATGAGAGCCTCTGTTCTGTAATCCTCTCATTCTTGTACTTCAGCACCTCTGTGTTTCTGTTTCAGGGATCCTTCACCTAGCTCAACCCCCTGGTGGCTATTTAGGGAAGGTTTCAGTCCTTGTAATCACTTATGCAAGCAGACGTAAAGGCATAGCTGAAATAGCTGACATTTTGCCTCAGTCTTGTTTGATTATGTGAGAGAGATTCTAATAAGAGACACCAGGCTTGTTTTCCAGGGCTTGTGCATGCCGAACACTAAGGCCAGGACCAGGATGCTTGTTCTCCCAGCCGGCTTTGATGCCAGTGCAGAGCACTCATACTAATTGGCCGTGGCAATACTGATGAAATATTTCAGAGGGAGTGAAGGAGAAAACACAGGCTTGGAAAACTGAATCAATATCATTAATCACATACAGGAATCTGCTATTAATGGTGTCTGTTTTCTATTAGGGGCTGAATACAGACATCAGAGATGGGGATTATCTGGCCTATTCTATGACCCCAGCTGTCCTCAGCATGACCAAACATGAAAGTTCACTGTGGAGGTTGCAACAGAGTTCACAGAAAGTACCGTCATCTCCATGAGGACACAAAAACCCCAGCCTCATCCTTATCTGTCAAGGTTGCAATAGATGTCACAACACACACCAGCAGGTGCAGCAGCATATCTGAGGGTGCGACTGAAAGGAATTGCATGACACAGGGGCGTAACACGCAATCTCTGCTCTGTGTAAAATGGATGGAAAAGAGGTGTGTGTGTGTGCGTTGTCTGATGTTTTAGACAAAGCAGAAGTTCTGGCTTGGAAGGGTGATGAAATATGCTTCTATCAAATTTAAAACGCAAGTAATCACGTGTCCTCTGGGCAAGGCCGTCTTGACAGCTGTGGGTGTTGCTTTTCTTTCTTCTAAGTTTTTTAGTTTAATGTCTGCCAGGACATGATAAGGGTGACATTTAGTCACAACAAAAACTTGAACATCACAAAAACCTGCATTTGCTAATGTTTTTCGACCATATGGGTAAAACGGAGAACATTTTGGGACCCATCATCTTGGTAAGGTGAAATGTTTGCACACAGCTTGCCAATGAAACATCCATGCACATGCGCAGCTAGTTCAGTATTTATTTGCTTGTAAAAGTGTGAACCTTTAAAAAGATGGAATGTAAATATATATTTTTTTAAATGATCTAAAAACATCATCTCAAGCCAAGCTTGGAGCTGGTTCAACCTAGAGAAGAAACCTGAGAGCTTCAGGCACTGATGAGCTCCTTCATGGATGAATAGAGATGGGTGTCATCTGCATAACATTGGAATAACAGATTTCCTAATGGTAGTGGAAAAGTGGAAACAAGTATAACTTAAATAGAATGGAGTCAAGTCTGGGACCCTGAGGAACACCATGATCAACTTTGATATGTTTGAAGGACTCGTTATAAACATACAAATTGGAATTGGTCAGAAAAATATAACTTAAACCAATCTGAAGGAGTAAACTTTTCAAACAAATGGATGATAAGATGATTTAAAATTAAGTTTTTAAGGAATCTACAGAATCAAAGAAGGGTGAATATCGGTGTCTAATTGGCAAAACGTGAATGAAGAGAGTGTTGTAATGACTGCAGGCTTAAAGGCTTTTAGTACATAGCTGATAATGACAGGTTGATGTGGCTGAGCACAGAGGTGACGAAAAGAGGCAGAACTTCTTTAAGTGGTCTAGTTTGGGTAGAGGATGGGGGGCAATCAGGCATGTTGATGATTTAGAGACACTGACAGTTGGCGTTAATTAAGTAAGATTAATGGTGGCAAAACGGTCTCAGTTGTGCCTTTCATCTTTACCAATGTCAGAGCATCAAACATTACATTTGTGCCAGCTGTTGGACAAAAATAGACAGATTTTATTTTCTACTGGCAAGCTTTTCTTTGTGGAGAAAGAACATAGAGTCATCACAGCTAAGCGCTAAGGGAATACTAAAGCTTAAGAGTGCAATTAGTCTTAGTCAGCCTGACCACAGTACTGAGCAGAAGCTAAGGGCTTTAATTTTCCTTTATTATGAATATTATGTGGTTCTATCCCCATAGTACCATTAGTTATATGTTTATGTGTTATGAAAACATATTTCCAGGCATTCAACACTTAGCTGACAGCCACTTTCTTCAAAGCTTTCTCAAAGATTTTTTTAAGGTCAAAAGCTGTGTCATGTACCAAGGACAGTAGCTATATCCTCTGAATCACCTCTTTTTAATGGTTTTTAAAATGAGGCAACAGCATCACAAATTGATTTGAAAAAAATGATGTCAAAATTTGTTAGACATTTGTCAAGAAGGCTTTTGGAAATAGATGAGGAAGTATAAAACAATAATTATCCTTCAAATAAGGTATACTAATGGATTTTTCTAGACTACAATCAGTAGCTTTGCAACCACAGGCTTTGGTTTTAAATTTAAATTAAATAAGGAAATTATAAATTAAATATGGTTCAGAGGAAATACCACCAAATTTCAATGTCACGGGATAGAACCAGATCAAAGTAGTGATTGTGACAGTGAGTGGGCAGAACAGTAACCAACCCATTTTAATAAGAAACCAAGGGCTTTACTGACAGCTATCAGCATCAACATGTTCACTGTGAAGCTGAATATTTACAATGATGAAAGAAAGAAGTTGTTCAGAGTTGTTAACTAACATTCTTCATAGGCTATTTAGCATTTAGTGATGCTAGAGATGGTAGATGGAGAAGGTAACTTCCTTTGTTTCCAGTGCATATAGCATTGAGGAAGTGTGAGCATGAAATATTTTTGTGGTATTTCCACATGCTGTGACCTTTGTCACACGTAAGAGGCTACATCATTCACAGTATATATAATCATTGGTACAACTTAAAACTCTCCTGACCCGGTTGATGGCACAGTGACATTTATTATGGACATTTCTGCAGCCGCAGCTGCCCAGCAGCATCCAAAGGCTGAGAAATCACACTTCACAACTTTTGCTTCTGGGACACAGTATGACCTTACAAAGTTTCATATTATGCACCGTGTCACACACTAGCAAACAGATATCAACACTATATAATATCTACCCTTCTATTTAACATTGTTTTAACAATAAGTTGGTAGTTGAATGATTCGCAATAATTCAAACAGTCAAGGTGAGTTGTTCCTTATACATGTAATGTGATAAGTGGACAAAGAGCACTGTTCCAAGATGGCCACCCAATTGGCGCATTGCTTTGGTAGACAGTACTTTTGGATGTGGTGTCTACAGACATAGATATATGTCAATGGGTATGTCTTTAAAGCAGGTTTAATATTAATTTAAACTTTTTTCTTTGATTGGATCAAATCCAGAATAGAATAAATAGGTATACAAAGACAGACTGCATGAACATTAAAGAGTCCCAGACCTTAGTTCTGAGCCTGGTTGGAGAAAAGCATTTGCTAAAGTGGTTTGAACTATATCAAACCCTTTGAGACCATACGACTGACTGGCCTGCCTGTGATACACGAGGACTGTGGATGGAAGTTACCCCAGTAATGTCAATCCATTCCCAGAAATCATGCATTTATTACATTAGACCATCTGCAATTGGTATGGTTATGTTAATACGTGATGGACAGCAGGGAGGCTTGTCAGGTCTGAGAGGTATACGTGTGCAGAGGCAACTGTCGGCCCACTGTCCCACATTGCTTCAGCACTGTTGCATTGAGGCAATGCATGCCCATTAACTTGCCAGAGAGCTGGAAGAGTAAATTAAATAGAACCAGCATAAACTCTTTTCTCTTTCCCTCTGCACCCTTTGCAATCCCTGACTTTGATGTAGTACTGCTGGTTATGCCATATTTTTCTTGGCTTTTGAACCTGAATGGAAAATACAATGTAACAGCATTCCCACTACCCAAGTGCATAGATTTAACTTTTTATGTGACTTTAAAAGATGGGGGAACTATTTGGAGGTGACACTGGCAGTCTAATTCCCCCCTAATCCCTAACTCAACACAGAACTCTTTTACGAATGAGAAGTCTCTTCCACACTCTATTTAATGCTGGAGCCGTCCTTTGTATGGAGGTAGTGACATCATCACTACAATACGTGTCCATTATCAGCCACCTGATGACATGTGGGCAAGTTGAATTTGTTGCCATGGAGATGGAAACACTGCAACATATACAGTACAATTCATATCTCTGGCTTTGAAACATCAATATTGACTGGGAGCAGGAGTATATATTCAAACTATTCTTAACTTAAACTTTATTCATTTATAGAGCGCTTTTCATGCCATTGGCAACACAAAGTGCTTTACATAATAAAAACAGGTTTAAAAAAACAAAGAAGCCTTTACATGTTACATTATAAAAACACAAACATTTCTGTGTTCTTGCTCTCACTCAGTTACACAAGAACGCACTCACACACACACACGCACACACACACACACACACACACACACACACGCACGCACA
>JAVQJG010254910.1:0-11302 GCA_036024015.1 Craterocephalus amniculus | reverse complement strand
TTAACTAAAATGCCCTGGACTCGTATATGTGCAAACGTGGACATATGTGCAAACAATGAATCATTAATTGTAATGAAATTACCACTTTTACCACATACTATACCACGTAGAAAACCATTTTTCTTAGAAAGATTAAAATAATATCAGGTATAGTTCCTTTAAAGTGGAGCCATAGTATTAGTCTGTTATTATTCATTTTGGACTATTCCCTTTGGAGCACCTATAATCTGGATGGTCATCCTGAAAAATCTGTATCCAGATCAGAGTTATCCAACCCAAAATTGCTTTGAACAACCAGGATAAAAGTAAGATGGATTACGTGATCCTCAATGGAAAAAAATGGGATAACTTTTATCTGAATTAAATATTTTGAACAACTGGGCCTGGTGATCATAAACCAGACCAGCAAATTGAGAAAACACCAAGAGTAAACAGATGTGCATGCAAAACATGATTAGTGTCACCATCCCAACTTATCATGACGTTTCTACTTTATTTCTAAACCATTATAAATCGTAACACTGTAACATGTCGTCACTATCTTGCTAAATATTTAGTCTACTGTTCATGGATAATATGCCTGTTCTGAATGTTAAAATTTTCTTAAAGGATGTAAGTGACACTAGATGCAATGTGTTTGGTAATATGACAGATGCACGGTGCAAACACCAATAAAACATCTAAATTTCTTCAATAAAGTATGATGGCCTTGTGCTATAATTGTATGAAAACAAAAGGCTACCTTCCCTTACACTTAACCCTTAGTTATAAAGTTATTGCTTCAAAATCTAGGCTTATTTAAAAGTTTAAAGGGTCATTGCAAAGTTCTTCCAAACACACACACAAAGATGCCCCTGAGGCAGCTTAGACCTTTGAATGGGAATGTCTGACTGCTACAACTTATCAGAATGACTGCCGTTGTGTTTCCATTGCTTTTGTGCGCATTATTCTCACGACAAAGTGCAAAGTAAAGGGATAGAAACTGTTTTCCACTTCCTGTCATCTGCGTTCAGGGCTGCCAGTTAACATTTCCTTGGCTGCACGCGCTGTGGCGGTAGCTTAGCAACTACTGCTAAGGACCTCCAATCTGAAAAGAAATCCAACAGCGTGGCCTCAACTCAAAAAGACTTGTTTTGTCCTCCACCGGCTGCTTTTCACCACGACCCGGATCTTTCTGACGCCATTTTAGATTTCCTTTTAAAATGTGGTTTTGCAGTGCCCTCCTGACAGCTGGATGAAAAGAAATTCACACATGAAAACTGTGCGCCGCCTAACTTTCATAATACCTCGTTAGCTAGTTGGGCGAGCGTAGTAGCGCCCCCTATGGTCACACGACGCTTATTAACAAAAATGTATTTAATATTTCTTATCGACATATAAAACGGTTTAATCGAAACAAATGGAAGCGAATTCATATATGAAAAACGATACCAGTCATAAACATAAACTTATATGTTTTTAGCATCGTTTGCTGCTTAGTTCAGTTAGCACCCCTGTTAATATCTCTAAACAAGCTTCTTTCTTCGTTCTTGTTCTATTTAAGTTGTGGAAATGTCTGTTTGATTAGAGGCGATCGATACGGACTCGGATCAATAATGAAAAGAAGGAGCTCGCAGACTAACGCTGCCGCAAAGGCTGCCTTTGCAACATTGAGCTCTACGGCGAAATCATTTTAACTCTTTACCGAGTCGGATATTCACGAAGCAGCCAATACAGGCAGTGAAACATGTTGGTTTTTATCTGTAACTGGTCTAAAGCAGTTCCCTCTCAGTGTTAGACAAAGTAGCAGCATTATATGACTAAATGCGTCTCATGCTCCTCAGTCATCCATTTCAGCCTCTGTCCTCTCCTCCATTGCAGACAGGATGCAACTCGTCTCTCGGAGGTAGATGATGCCTTTCAGATGCACTGACTGCTTTTTATCAAAGGGTAATGTCATTACTTGGTGTTACTCACCCCGTATCTGTGCCATCTATAGTCTTCTCGGTATCCCTCTGTCCCTAATGAGACTTGTGGAAAGGAGATAGGATTCCACGCCTTGTAGGCGGGACGCGGTGTAAATGTCATCGTCTGCAAATGAGACGGACCCTTCCTCTTTTCATCATTTATTTGACATTTAATAATGACATTTAACTCAAATACAGTCCTGCACTAAACTGCACCAGTTTGTATGAGCACATTGTTGGTCAAATTATCTCCCAGTTGATCCATTTAATAGATGATCATTTTTTATTATCCATTAAATGTGTTCTTTTTAATTTCTCTAGCACATGGCAAAAGTTAAAATTTATAATACTTCATTTTCAGTGTTGAGCATAACTTTAATTTTCTACTTATACACTAAACAGATACAAGAGCCCAAGAAATGACTCCAGATCTGCACATATATCTCACAGTCATTCACAAAAATTTATTTTATTTTACACGGAAACCATGTGTACAGGGAAATAATATCCACGGCCACAATGGGATCAGTATCACAGGCTCGCCTCGTAGGATGGCTGCTGGTGAAACTTCAAGGGGAAAGCAGACAACTGCACTTAGACTCACTGAGGAAACAACTGCATGTATTATGCTTCACGTTTACACATCATGCATGACATCAAAAATGGCATTTGAGCGTTTCATAGACAAATTAAAGTGTACCCCCTCTCAAATTTTCTGCAGGCAAACGTAGGTTTATCTGCCACTCTGAGAAAGTTTAATTAAA
This sequence comes from Craterocephalus amniculus, assembly GCA_036024015.1. Taxonomy (NCBI): domain Eukaryota; kingdom Metazoa; phylum Chordata; class Actinopteri; order Atheriniformes; family Atherinidae; genus Craterocephalus; species Craterocephalus amniculus. The sequence goes on along the minus strand of JAVQJG010254910.1, from coordinate 8,592 downwards.
TTAGATAAGGTAGCAAAACATAGGCAAATTTTTCTAAAGAAAAACAATTTAGCCTCAAGACAACTTGATAAGGTGACACATTTTGCAGTTTGTCAATGAATCAAACATACCAGCAACCCCAATGAGACATTCACTAGAAGAACAGCTAATGTCTTGAAGACAAAGGCTTTTTTCTTTTTAACCCCCACCAACAGGTTTTACACAAGCATCTGCTCAAAAATGTCTCTTTAAAACTGAGACATCTGATAGCACAAAATGTTCCTTTCATTTCATGACAATTTATGCTTCATGTCTTGTCAGCATTAAATAAAAGGGGAGAAAAAACAACAAATATACATAATATACTGTTAAGCATCGGTAATGAAGGGAAAGTTGAGGTTAATGCATTGTATGTTTAGCAATCCTTTACTGACGTGTACACCTGACTAAAAGAGAGACACAAGCCATCTGACATCATCAAAAACAAAATAAAACTGTTTAAGGCTTTTAACACTTGACTGTATTTGAACACAACGGCAGTGGTTCAGCAAGACAAATGTTACAGGAGTGATGGTTCTGATAGCACTGTCACTGGAAATACAAAAACACTGGATGTTCAAGTTTAACATCTTGTTGTTGCACATTTCTTTTTAACAAACATAAAATGAGCCACAGGGAAAAGAAAAAAAACATCAGTGGAAACAAAGTCTACATCAAAACAACACCGACTGCTGAAAGAAAGAAAAACTCAAAGAAAACCAGGCAGTAAATTCAAGATTTAGGAGGTAGGAAAAATGGGTGTGGAATACAGATTCCAGGATTTATTCTTCACTTATTAAAAACCCATGAAAGTGTGATGCTATTTTTAACCCAGCAAGAGTTTTAACAACCAAGTGTTTCTGTTGAACTGCTTTTTAAAGCTTCACTCTGGCCAATGATGGCAGGCACGAGGCTCCAAGAATCATAACCAAGTCCACCAGGTTAACATTGCTTCTTTATATTATTCATAAAAATTTAAAAACACAATTTGATTTTTAAAATCAAAGCCAAACCTCAGGTTGCTTTTAATTTGATGGTATTTAGCTTCGAGTTTGACATGGTTACATCATCAAAAATAACCCACACATGTTCAGTTAGTGGGTAAAACAAAAAGCTCTTTCACAGGGTAACAGGGAACTGGATGTTCTAAATTCTCCACAAGACACCTAAATAACAACTACCTAGTTTCACATTTTAACAATGAGGTTTTCATAATGCATCTGCATCCATGATGAGCAACATGTGCAGCTCCTATTAAAACTGAAATATGCATTACAGGACGTTGATTAAATTAATTCATAACAAGCGAACTTGAGAGCAATGACTGTCCAAATATCCAGCGTATAATGAGCCTTGTTAATATCAACCCTCAATTTAGATGCTAATCTGTGTGAAGACATGCGTGACACCAGTGACCAGGGTGGAATTTGCATGCTTTACACAACGTAACTTCATATGAGAAGAAATTTATAATGACCTCTCCAGCTAAGGACGAGAGGTGCAGGCTCATAGATCAGCTACCCCAGGAAAATTAAAAACATTACCTTCACTGTCATACAGTACATATGTGTTACACAAACGGAAATAATGTATATTTATCTATAATAAACTATATATATATATAACATATAGTTTATTCAAAATTCCAGTGTTTTGAAAATAAAATTGAAAACTAACTTTGTTCACAGAGCTATTGTTTAAAAGAGAACCCAAATTTGTCAAAAAACTGTCGAAACTCCTCCCTTGATGCCCTTAATCTTAAGCTCAAGCAAAATACATTCAATTTAATTTCAATTCAGACACTGTTAAAGTAAAACAAATGCAAAGAATTCACCTGCTCTGTCCTTTTTTAGCAGCGATTCCTGAAATGTGAGTGCTTTTTTTCCGGATAAGCTCTTTAATTACTTCCAGTATAAAGCTCTGAATGTACATTTTCAAACTCTTCGTGTGTGTGGGGTTAGACAGCTTTTCACCTGATATTGGATAGACTATGAAAATGAGGTAAACCAGCCAATCAAAATGACCATCGATGTTAAAGTGAACTTGTGTGCATAATGTTGTGGAGTATTTGTTTAACAAGGTGCAGTCATTATTCTGTGGTTTTCAAAATTAAAAAAATAATATAATCCAAATACTTGCAATTACTGCTTTTGCTGTAGTTTGGTAGCAATAAATACATTTCCAAGAGCTCTGCAGTGTCCTCTCTTTTTACGCCTTGACACATTTTAACAGAACAATGTCTCGCAAAAAAAACAAAATGATATTATATGAAGGCCGTTTAGTCACAGGATATTTTTTTTTATTATTTTACATGTCCACAGATTTGAATTAATAGACCATTTATTACAATGACTACTGGTTCCATTTTAGTAATTTCACTGAACACTGAAGATGGAATGGGCGTTAGTTTGTCAAAAATGCTTCTCATAAATCAATTTTACAAAACGTGCATAACATCTCGGGGCCTAATCTGGATAAACAAAAATATGAGTGATTAGGGTTACTCCTATTTACAGCCATTATTTACAAAGTCAGATTTTCTTTCATGCATCATGTTTTCTGTGGCAAGTTATTCACCACTAATGTTAAATCCAATGATACACTAATAAAACTGTCTTCTTCACTTTTACTGTATTGTGTTTTGGGAATCCAGAGGGCAAATTTTGATCCCATCTACATCAAGTACGCTTGATTATTTGTAAAGAATAAAGTAAAATACATCTCTTGAAGTTTTTCTTTTTTTTTTTTTTTTTTAAATATAGCATTTTACTGAGCTCAACTCATCCCTGGGTTTCATCATCGATTGTTTCTTGGGTGAATAATATATTTATATTCTAAATGCATAAACAGAAAATAAGCCGACGACTCTCTTCCTGAAAGTACCAGCAAAACAAAACAGATTGGCGTGGTGAGGGAGGGGGTGATGCATGTTTGTGTGGTCACTACCACTCTGTTTTATCACAGGCCTCTTCTGCAGGTTTCGTAGGACTCTTCTTCGTCTTACCATCCGCGTTGTCCCAGTTGTTGTCCCAGGCCTCCCAGCTCTCCTCTGTGCTGTGTTTGTTGTTGGATGCTCCTTCAGAGCCCCAAATGTCCCAGCTGTCAGAGCTCTTCTTAGCAGAATTATCTGCAACGGTCCAGCTGTCACTGCTGGGAGATTTCTTCTCTTTCAACGAGTTGTTGCTGCCAAAGGTATCCCAGAAGTCCCTTGACACGGGTTGGCTAGAACCGCCCTGATATCCCTCAGTGGCATCCATGTTCTGGTAGCTTTCACCACCAGAGCTAAGAAAACAGGAATTATAAACAGTCTCATTATTTCCCATGCTACTTTGTTTCACATTTTGTTTCATTTGTATGAACTTGATTATATTACCCATCTTCCGGTTTTCCAGAGAACATGTTAGTCAGCTTTGCACCAGCTCCCTGGACCTATGAACCAGCCAAACACACATTAGCTCAAGTTTTGGAGTAACATGACACAACAAACACAAAGATGGTGGAGAAATCTAATTCCAAAAAACAAAAAGGATTTTTATTTATTATGGACAAGAGCAAACAATATAAACATACTATTTATACTACAAAAAAGCATGCTGATTTAAACAGCTCATAAAATGTAATTATCTAATTATTATATTCAATTATTTAAACAGCTTTCCTCAAATCCCTCTCTCTATCTCTAATCCCTACAGACTATGGAGGTTTCAAATAAATCAAATATATAAAAAGGTAAAGCTGATAGATATTATTCGTTTTCTAATCACATTACATTTTTACATCGATTAATAAAAACTCAACTATATCAGTTTGTGTTGTGATTTTCTGCCTCTTTCACACCATTTAATAAAATTTATGTAATTATTTTGCTGTCTCATGTTTTGGTCATGCTTGGATATTTACTAGATACACTAATAATAGCTTTCAAAAGTCAGAATTTGTGTCACTAAAAACAAGTAGATTAAAAATAAAAACTTAGAAAACACAATTGAATATAACTTGTAATTGTATAGGTTTTGACTTTGCTTGAGGTCTATTTCACTGTAAGGTATCTTCCATTCAGAGCAAAGTATTGAACCCATGAACCAAGAACATGTATATAAGATAGAGGTGTAGAAGAACTTTCTATGCTGTAAAATGGAAAACTAAACATTTACTTAACTATGTAGTAAGTGAGTTTAAACAGCAATAGACAATAAAAAATTAGCAATAAAAAAATTTTTTTTACATCATACTAGCTGTCAGTAGTGTACTCACCACCAAAATAATGATGGCAGCAAGAAAAACAAAAGATCAAAGTTTTCATTAGCATTGTTTGAACTTTTATGGACACTGCAAACCCAGTCTCCTCAGAGGCTTACACTATGGAGGCTGGGCATTTCCTGCAGGACTTGCACAGTATTTGGTGATTTAGCTGACCAGGTGAAGCTTAATTTGAATTCAGCGATCCTCATTCAGGAGACTGGTTTTGCATCCGTACAGAGTGGCAGAGATCTGCCAGTCCTACCTTGGTTGCCAGCCCAGTGATGCTGACTGCCATTTCATCTAGCAATTTGCCATCTTTCACCTGGATGAGCCAAATTATCATTAAAAACTTAAAGAAACAAGAATCTCTGTTCAAAATGTGTTAATTACAAAGGTCATGTTGTGATTTATTCATTTTTGGTAAATGATGCGTGTAGATTGTTAATAGCACTAGTAATTAATAAGGCAAGGAGCAAGAGAGTAAAAAAAGAGTGAAGGAGCACACATACTACGACAGATACCTTAAAACACCAACGCCAGCTGTACATTAAAAGACAAAAGGATTTAAAGTCCAGTCACTGGCCTTTCCATGGAGTAAACCACAGTACGTGCATGAGATTGTCTTTACTGCAATTAATAAACATAAATTCAAAAGGTATTCCTTTTGTAATTAGATTTATAAAAATAATCATTTTTTATTATTATCTGATGGAATTAAAAAAAACACATCCAGCTGCTGCTCACTTGACAGTCAAATCTAAAGCGGTCATGTTGAAGCATTAATGTGGTAAACACTCACCATAACCTCTGCAGGGTGAAACATTGCAATAACACATGAAGCCAAAAACAAAGCTTCGATTGATGTAAATGCACAGATTCAGCAAAGACAGTGTTTTCCAGTGAGGAGCCTCTGGTTGCATCATCTCATGTTTACAGAACTCAGTAAGACAATCTCACAAAGTAAGAAGACTCTCCTTCCTTTTTTTACGATCAGTGAGGACTAATATTCCTGTTTCAGTTTCAAAACATTTTCAAAACCATCACTGATTAAAAGGGAGGATAAAAAAACTAATGCTCCTAAAAATGTTTGAATTTTCTACAAGATTTATCCAGTTAATGCGCTGATTGTTCACACGTACTCACTCGTGTTCTCAGATAAACAGCTCACAGCTAGATGCTACCCCCTGGTTGAGTCACTGGGAGAAGCAAAGATCCATATTTTCTTTCAAGTTCCCTTGAAAAGCAGGATTTTGCCGTTTAATGTAAGCTGGCGGAGAGCAGATAAAGTGGCACACCAAGCAGTGGAGAAAATAGCACATTCACATCTGAAGCTGTTTTCTTTCCCTCTAAAGCACTGCATCCCACCACCAAATCAACAACTTCAAACATCAATGTTACCTTTTCTTGGGTAGGTTTGATAACATTCTCATTTATTGTTTGTCCTAACTCAGAGGCCTAGTTGGGAGTCAGAGAGGAGAGTTGGCTTGAATGAAACAGTTTAGCATTCACAGTAGTACAAGACACTGAGTTGCTTGTTCTTCAGATGCATGACGAGACATTCACGATCACAATGAAAAAGCACTAGAGTGTGTAATGGTGGACGGGAACTCGCATCAGCTTTTCGAGAGGCTTTAATTTATGTCAGCTTCGGCTAAACAGTAAGAAACCTTTAACTGGGCAACCGTAAAGTAATTAAGAAAAGATCTGTGTTAAAAACAAAATTAAGATTATGTAGATTTTTATCTTAATATCTGTCTTTAACCCCAGGATGTTTTTCTTCTCCCTTTTTAAAATATAATGACTCTGCTTGATTATAGCTCTAAACAGCTTTTAAACTGGAGTACCTTCCATACCAGTGTAAAATCACAGGATCCTAACATACATTTGCTGAAGGGTACCCAACACTGAAACACTTTGGGTGCTGAGATTTACACTGAAATTTTACTGTTCTTGCAAAACAGATGCAACGTGTGTAGAAATAGAAACTAATGTGGCAAACAAAAGCTTTTCTGAGTCTGGTACACATACCTTTACACCTCTTCAGCTCTAGTAGTGACCACAAAAACTGTCATGCATGAATAGATAATTATTTTCTCAATGGAAATGATTGGATACAGACTCATTTCCATATTATGAGAAGATAACCAGCGATGCCCAACACACAATATATCTCCTGTCACAATAAAGTTCCCAGTTACCCATCAAGAGCTGTCTATAAACTCAAAATATAAGCACCAAAGGCAAGCAATGCTAGTTTTAACATGCAGAAGCATGTGAAGATGACATTCAGCAATATTTTTAAGTATTAAAGTAAAAACAAATCCAAATAAAAAATTGCCAAAAAGGGAAAACATAAAAGGTGCAGCTGAAAAAAAAACATCATGTGAAAAAGGCACCATGCACCTACAAACTGCTTTACCGGTTCAGGGGGAGCTTTATAGCCCCTTAACTACATCCAGAGAGGCCAAAGAGATATTAGTAGTAAAACAATTATTACAAGTTGTACGTTTTCTCATATATCAAGAGATTTTCTAATATCAAAAAATGTTAACACGGGTAAGAGTAGAGAACTCTATACTACTGAAACTGAAACTTTAACAAACTGCCTATGACTAGATCAGTCTTACCTTTAAAGTTGCTTGGCTGGCCAGCTTAGTTGTCTGCATGAGAGGGAAAAAAGAAAAAGTTACTTAAATATTTTTATAAAGGCTGTGACTTTTATCCAACAAACATACTGCTTTCTTAAAAAAATAAACTCACATTATCTTTGGCAATAGAAGCAAACTTGCTGGCTCCAACAGTGAAACTGCTCCAGCCCTGGGAATAGGAAGGAAAATCACACAACATTTAAAAAGAGAGGGTGCAGAAGAAGTAAAACGCCAAAAAAATATGATTTGACCTACTGAGTAAATTGAGGTCATGGCATTGTTCAGGAAGTCCTCATCCTTCTTCTCCGGGGTCACTGTGTTGCCAAATCCAACATAACGGTTCTCCTGATTTCCACTATAACCTCCTCCACTGAAGAAACATTAAATAATAGGTAAAAACAGAAATAGTTCCATATATATCGCAAGAGAAGAGAGTATAACAACTTACCTCTGATAAGAGTTCACATCATCACTCAACCAGTCTTCAAAAGCTTTGTCGCCAGCGTTCGCCGAGTTCTGACCTGGTCCTCCAGAACTGAATGAAAGAAATATCAATTCATTGCTTTGAAGGCTTGTCTTACAAACTGCATAGGCAAGTTCAAAACATACTACATATTTACCGGTGAGAAGACGAAAGGGTGGTCTTAGGTTGAGGAGAAGTCCAATTTCTGGCAGGGGACGTCTCAATAGACCACTCTTTACCTTCTGCCAAAGTTGCCACCTGTCAAAGAAAGTTAAGAGATAGTTCTAATATAACATATTTATCCTAAATAGATACCAGTGCACGTTAAGATTTTTTAAATTAAGTTCTTCTGATTCAAGTCAAATTCAGTCAACTCTTACTCCTATGAGGATTTTGAGCCTTAACAAAACGCAAACAAATTTCTAAAAACAAACTACAAAAGTCTTCAGAAATATCAGGTAGAATTCAGATCTGACTGTCAGACTTCAAAAAAGATGAAGCCGAGAGTTTGGACCCAAAACAAACCGATGTGTCAAAAGTTCATTGGTACTGTATTGTTACAGCCTAAATTCTCTAATTAGCTGTGAAAGATGTGGATAAAACACAACTAATATGTCTTGTGGGGAGATCACCACTCTCCTTTTAAGCCGATTTCAGACTTGTGTTGCAGAATATTTGCAGTATCGTCTCCATGCTTTCACAGGAGTTGTCTTTTCAAACATATCGCTTCCTCGATGACTTTCTACGTCCCGGTTATGTTAAGATATGAGGAAATGTACAGAATAAGTAGTTTGTGCAATCAAGGTAGAACATCTGTGTGTTTCGGAACATTTCTTGTGCATTCAACAAGACGACGTGCAGACATGGGTTCTAGCCGGTAAATGTTTGCTACAACCATAGACCGTAAAATGAATGCACATCGGGCGGTTCCTTCCTTCGGAGGAGCTAGAATTTTTTTCACTCCCCCCACAGTTGTCATGAAGGTAAACCTGACATTTTAATCCTAAAATGGTTTTTTGAACCGGGCTGTAAACATGTTTAATTCTGCTGTAAAGTTGGCGTTTTAAAGGAACTATACCTGATATTATTTAAATTTTTCTAAGAAAAATGGTTTTCTACGTGGTATAGTATGTGGTAAAAGGGGTAATTTCATTACAATTAACGACTCATTGATTGCGCATATGTCCGAGTTCAGGGCATTTTAGTTTACAAAAGTGGCTA
>JAVQJG010254908.1:0-12551 GCA_036024015.1 Craterocephalus amniculus | reverse complement strand
GCAGCGTTCAGTTTTTATGGTCCGCACATTTGGAACAAACTCCCAGAAAGCTGCAGATGTGCTGAAACTGTCAGCAGTTTTAAATCAGGGTTAAAAACTTTTCTATTTGCAGCCTTTTAATTTTTCTTATTTTGTGATTTCACTTTTGTTTTTAATTCTTTTTATTGCTTTCTGCACCTTGCTGTAATGCTTCTAATGATTGTATGTAAAGCACCTTGAATTGTCATGTACATGAAATGTGTTATACAAATAAACTTGCCTTGCCTTAAGGAATCAAAATTCTGTCAAACATCTACCACACAAGATTTTGTACATGGCTGAATTATGTATTACAATGGGATAAGCATGCAGTGGTTCAAACCTCCATATTTAGATAAAATATTGGTTCCAATCCATATTTGAAACAGGATTCATGGTGAAGTCTTTTGGATGAATAATAATAATAAAAGAATGCATACATAATAGAAAAGCCTGCTTCTGTACTCAAGGAATTTTACTAACACTCTGAAATATGCAAGTAATGTAATCCAAACCAGACACATAATGATTTCCATGGGGAATTATTATTGAAATATAAATGTGACAGAGCCTCAGATATCATGATGCAGCTCTAAGACTGGGCTTCTAGGTGTCAGGGGGTCTCTGGCATAATCAGAGATAATTAAGGGGCTCTTTTACTGCCATCGCCTGAAACACATAAACATGAACACACACACAGTTAGCCACCTACTAATATACTCTTTGCACAGGAATCTCGCCTCCATCAGGCAAGGCTTTGGTCGACCTGGCTGGCTCCTATTAGAGTTTGGAAGCTGTTCAGATATTTGTTTCTGATCGTGGGGGCCTGCTTTCCATGGAGAAGTCACGAGTTAAACTGCTTACACCTCCTCTGCTAAAACTCACGCTCCAAGAGCTTTAAAGTGAATGTTGGCTACAGCTTTTGGCCCCTGCCTGACCTAGAAAGGCTTTACTTCACAGCCAAGAAGATAAAGTAAATGAGTAATTGAGCGCCATTTGTTTCGGGTATGGAAGAGAACGGTCAGAAAGTGGAACAATGTTTATCTATTTGCTGGAATCTCTCATAAATTACTCCATCAAAACAGAAAAACTACAACAAGAGCCAGATATTACTTCTACTTTTGAAAAATGTTTTTTTTTCTGCTGCTGCTCCAATTCAAGCACTTCAGAAACAACAAAGTAAGGTGCAAAATAAACCACAAAATCTTTTTAAAAAATTCTATATGCATCTAGCCCCTTTAATCTTACAGCAAATGAAATAAACAGAGGCCACAGCAATGTATTGTTGATTATCCAGCTAATCGTTAGCATGTAATGCAGAGGAACACATACAAAAATATAAAGATGTCTGCCAGGTTGAGCAGCAGGAGTCCACATGCTGAGAAGAGAAATGATCTCTGTGAACTTCACAGCACAGCATCACCTGGAATGTGTTAGCTGCTTGTTTTGAATGAGTCTGTCATTTGTTCATAAACTTGAAAACAGAAATCATTCAAGCTAAATGAGAGGAGAGTTAGAGTCTGTGCGGTGAACTCATCTATTTTTAGGAGGATGATGCTGCTTGGAATTGTGCTGTTTTCATGTGAACGGCTCATCAGAAGGAGCAGGAGGAGCTGGTCATTGTTTGAAGTCAATGCACTCTTTATTCCAGAGTAATAAGGAAAAAGCAGTAAATTGGTTGAAAGAAGATGAAAACTCATGTGTCTCCCAAATAAAAAGACATTTAAAGAATAATGTAGGGATTTCTTTTCTACCTATATTATGTTTTAATATTTTCAGTAATAGAATACTCACATACTCAGCAGCTGCTCACAGTAGCTCATTGCATTTATTCTTAATGTTAAATGTTGAACTTTTTACTCAAACTTTGAGGAAATGGTACAACTTGGATCTCTGCAGTCTACACTTTGAAAGCTGAGCGCTCCCTGCATTCCTCTTTTATTGTCCTTACTTGCGCTAAGTTTCTGCCTACACTGTTTAAAATGAAACATGCTTGTCAAATCAAGCCACTCTTCCTTTCAGCTTATATGCATTCTGTCTCTTCCATTCATATTTGTCACCACCGTTTTTAGTTTTTTTCAGTTAAACAATTGAAGAAACTTCCCAGAAATGATAAATAGCAGATTTCTAATATGATTGTAATATAACCATCTCAGCATTCATCATTCTTTTATTTCATTTTTGTCATTGAGCCTTTACAGAGTTAATGTTCACATCCTGCACTACAGCTGCACCCTTCATTCATATTAATCCTGCAGGTGTGTTGTTTTAAGGCTTTTTTCATTGCTATCTTCATTTACTTTTCAGTGACACATATGTTTGTATAATTAGACATCTTAACAAATCTCTACGCAATGACTCCAAAAGTGCTCAAACAGACCTTGTGGTTGCAGATATTAATCAATCTAATTATGGGTATGCATTTTTCTCAGCAAAGGCCACAGAACATTTTTTTCCTTTTAATTTATAGTTTACTAAGTTGCTGGTTACCAGAATGAACCAAAAAGGAATAAATGTGAGAACTTGCAGAAGTTATTAGCCAGGAAAGCTTTCTCTTGTCTCTTTTAAAATGTAAAAAGCAATAAAAATTCAAAGAACGATATCAAAGCAAATGGTTTTGGGATGTTCCATGTCACTGTGTGCTCTCCTGGGGAATTTATGAAGTATTACAGTAATAGTTACAGCAGCTGGGCTCCAGAGTTTCACAAAGACAGCATCATTTGGGAAACTATTGAAACCACATTTTACACTGACAACACACAGACACGTTGGTTAAAACACATGAGTTTTGTCCTTTGGGGCCGATGATGGGTGAGTGGTTTGCATGCACAGCAAAGCGTGTCGTGTATGCACATGCACACACTGTCATGGGCCGGGTTGCCATGTCAGTTCCATTATCCAACAAAAGCAAACAGCGCTGTTAAACACTGATTTGTAAAGTGTATGAATGTGTGTGTTTGCAGCTCTTGTTTAAGGGAGGTCAACATGGCTAACATGTGGTATCTGGATGGGTTAAATAATTTATTCCTAAAAGGGTGAAGACAGCATGCGCAGGATTAATTGTGGTATCTCTGGTATTCTGAGTGTTATTGCAACGACAAACACCAGAATGGTTCACTGCTCTTCTTAGTCCAGTTAGAGCCATGGTTTGTAGACATGTGTGCATGTGTGTGTGTGGTCTACCTCTAATATGTTCAACCACCAGCAGATGTTTAGTTGACCACCACTAGGGCAGTGTATTTCCAATGTGTGAGAGTGTGTGTACGTGGGTCTGCATGTGTGTTTGTGTGAGCGCTACAGGGGTGGTACAAGTTGTTGTGACTGGAAGCCCAGCAGATAAAAACAACATGGCTGAGGCCACCGCAGCCCTCACACTGACTCTCCCCCACACACATACAGGCATTACGTTTGTTTCATAACAGAACCCTGAACCTGATGTCTTCATACTTTAATTTGTTGAGAACTTGTGTTTTGTGCCCAAAGGGTGGAAAGTCCCCAAAGTGACCGTTTAAACAGATTCATGTCCCCTCAAAATTAGCAACACAAGTCTGCTTACACACACATAAACACACAGTGTGCAGACTATCAGGCACCGTGGGTATTTTTACTATTATACATGAGTGAAGTGTAAATGTTTCATTTTCCATTTGAATACACCGTCTCTGTCTCTTATTTGATGTGGGTGGATGATGGGCTGTTATGGAGAGGATGTCAGCATCAGAAAATTGTCATTTTCTCCTAGTTCTCCTAGTCTGTGACAATTTTACCTACAGCTCTTATCTGCAAAAAGTCAATAATGAGGATGTGATGTCAAGAGGGACTTCAAAGATGGACTTAAAATAAAGTTGATTTAAATAAAACAGGCCCATCAAATTTGTCCAGGAAAGATTACTTAATTTCCACCTTAAATCATCTGTTCGAGCTTCCTGAGCAGACGCCCTGCGTCACAGAATGAGAACTTTCTTTCCTCTGCGCTGCTCATACAGGTGAAAGTTCTCACTATTTCACCATGTCTGGCAGCCGGAACAGAAGGTTTTCCACTGGCAAGCAGTCACTATGTTGGACCAGAAAGTGACCTCTGGCTGTGGGCAGCAACAGGTTTTATATGCTCAGTCTTTTTTTTGTGAAGATTTTATTATTAAACAACTATATCTTTTCATTAAATAAAAGAGTTGCTGAGGTTGTCCTCACATAAATTATGTGTATTGAAGCAAAATTTATTAACAAATCAAGGGTGGATGATTAATTGACTTGATTGCTTTGGGTTTGAAAATGGTAGTTATACAGAATATTTATAACCGCAAACAAATCCATTGGACTAAATGTAATTTGGTACATAAATCAAAGAAAAACAAGGAAGGTCCTTGAGGACTAATTATTTTCTGTTAAGATTTCTTCTACAAATATATATTTGTTTAAACTATACTAGAAATTCCTATTGAAAGCATCACTACAGTAATGTAGGCAGTTCCCAGACTCTGGAATAGTCTGCATTTAGTCATACTTTTAGATTAGAAATTACAATTGTGGGAACTGCTACATAAATAAATTTGATTTTAAGTTTTGAAACTCTGCAGATTTTTGGATGTTCCCCAACCCCCCAACCGACGGCTACTTCTGTAAGAATAATTAGCCATCCATTAAGTTTAAATATAATTTTTCAATATTTTCTTTTTACTTTCTTGATACATTTTACCTGTAAAGATCATTCAGCTTGTAGTGGCAAACAGAATTAGTAGGTAGGGGCTCATTTTTGCCAGCAGCAGGTGAGAAGTTTCACTTTATGAAAGAGGTGGCTTGTCTGCTGTGATATGTCATAATTCCTAAATAAATTCAATGTAATACAAATACATGAATTTTTTCTGGCTGTTTTGGGTGGTCAAATGTGGAGAGCAAATACTGTTAAAGCCCTAACAGAAAGGTACATTTGCAAAAAATGTTCTCTAATGAATGCATCAAAGGTGTTTTTAATTTAAAAGGAGGAAACATTAGCATTAGTCACATCTGTTCATTAATTTGAAATTAAATATCCGAGACAGAGCTGGTCCTGCTCCCTCCTGGGAAAGTCTGCCCTAATTTGTTTCTGCATCACCACCCTGGCTTGCAAGCATCACTGTCAGCAGTTTAATTCAGACAGATTGAGATGGCCTTTTCAACTCTGGCTAATTGGTGAAAGCTTCCTTTGCCAGTTTTTACCACTCCATCAGTGTTGCACAACAAAACAAACATGCAACTATGTGGTACAGGCGGACCAGTGTCATGGCTTCCAAAGTAGTCTACATCATTGATTTTTCCGTGAATTTAGAGGCTTTGCATAACTGCAAAGGTATTCTTATTTTGAACATCTGTGCACATGAAATCGTTAAAACGATTAATGTAAATCAGGAAAAAGAACTGTAAATATCTGTGGTGGGACGCGGGTGTCATTTTATCAGCTCTTTTCTTGGATTTAGCTGTATTTGAACTTTTAAAATTATACAAAATAAGAAAGATCTGTTTAGAAGAATGTGATATAAAACAATGTCTCACAGCTGTTTTATTTGTTAAATCTGTTGTGGTAAAGCTTGCTGCACAAAACTGTCTCTATTGTGTTGTGAATTATTTTCCATACACTCCAAAGAAGCCTGCAGACAGTTCCTCTGTCACAAACAAACTACAAAAGACTCTCAAGGCACTTGATTGTCTTAAATAACCACAAGTAAGCAACACATTCTTCCTTTGTGATACATTTTACAACGGTACAAGAACAAAGGCCTTCCTACAGTCGTAGCAATTAATTTCACACAGCAAAGAGAAAGTTATAATTTTAGCAAGTGTAACATAAGCATTGTCTTAACTTTGGCTAGAATTGAGAAAGATCTAAACACCAGTCTCAGCCTTTGTGATGTTCATAGAAAGACTCCCTACACCACCTAGTGTTTAAGGTAGGGTAAACCATATTATGCATGAAGAGCAACTTATTCTGCAACCAGCAAGCAATGAATAAATATGTACACATCTTGAAAATCATAATATTTATTAAGTAAATGGTGCAGAAAAAGAACTAAGCAAATCACCTCAGGCTGTGTAGTAAAACAATGGAAGGTTATTTGGTCTCAAATCAAAGCTGTATAACTCAGATTTTTATGTTTCAATAACATACAATCAGAAAATCTATATTATTCTACTAGTAGTACACTACTCTAAATGTTATTGTAGTTACATATAAATAATCATTTACAGATGTGGTATAATGCATCATGCTTAGTCCCATTGGATAAAGCATGTTTTTTCCCATTAAAATAATAAGGGTTTTCTTTTTTGTCATCTGGAGAACTGTACATGGGCTGACTGCATCTTTTACTGGCAGCATTAGCAACTTAATTGTTCTTCCAGTAAATGCTGGCTCTGCACCGCAGTCTAAGCTGAGTCACCCACCAGACGGAGTCTGAGAGAGGGCAGAGCTGAAATGATTGGAAACCTGCAAGGAGTCAGAAATTATGCAGTTTACACTGACAATTGGATTAACTATTTCCCCCCTTTAATGAAACCAACTGGTGTTGTATTATACATTGTTAGAAAGCCTGGTTAGACACATTTACAGCAATGTAAAGTTGTAAGGATTGTACTTCTGTGGAATGAGGCTAAATGTGTGGATAGCGCTCTAAAAGAATGTACCAAAGTCCCCTGCAATATTCTTCAGTTGCTCTCTCTGGTTGTTGGCCTAGCTTATGTATGACCACTGCTTAACTGGTTCCTATTTGATGGACAGAGATGTCTAAATTAGATTAATGACAAGAAAACAATACAATCTACACTTCAGCTATGATTTTACCTGTTCAAAACTATAGTAAGTAGGAGAGTTGAACCACATCGTCATGAAGTGCTAATCATTCTTGCTGGTTGCTTCTTAAAAGATATTCAGCCTGCAAAAAACAGCACAACATCCAAAATCAGCCACTGTTTTAGGTTGTTGACGTTATGTAGTAAAATATGTGCTGGGTAAATACCACAAAGTCAACTGGATCCTCTGGTTTGATCTTGCAGCACTCTGCCATGGCCTGAGTGAGTGAAGGCATCACGTACTTCATCAGGTAGTTCCTCAGAGGAAGAGAACAAGCTTCCACCAACTCACTCTCCTGCCGCTTCACCTCTGACAGATTCTTCTGCTAATGAACACAATTATTCTGGGTGTTAGAGTTTGTTTTCATTATATTGTTTAACAAAATCAAATACACAATTTCTTCCAAACTCAAATGTCGTGGATGTTCTGCGAGCGTACCCACTCCTCATACTGAGCAACCATCTCAGCTAGGGCAGCTTCTTTCCTTCGTTTGTTCTTGGCAGCCTCTGCAACCAGTTTCTGCTTCCTCTCTTCTTCTCTCTTTCGGTCTTCCTCCTCCTGCTTCTCAGGACTCAGGCCGTAATTTTTGGGCACCCCCACGCTATATATGATTTTCTTCATAACATCTGTGTAGTCTGGATCATCTGTGTTGACCTCTGGAGAAGAATAAGACACAATGCAGAGAAACAGTCTGTGAAACCTTGTTCTGCTTTTTATTTGCTGTCCCTCTAAAGGAATCTTGCGGACTGAATTTTCTCTTTTATGATGATTTAAAGACTAAATAGAGGGTGATGAGTCCTCTGGCTTTCCAGAACATACCAATGTGCTGTGGGTGAATTTCGCGTTGATCAAAGTAGTCCAACAATGTCTCCTCTGCATCACTGAGTTGTCTATATCTGGATAGACGAGGCACAAATTCATCCTGTGTGTAGCGCATTTTTTCAGCAACGCTCTCTGGAAGTCCTTGTACTCGCTTAATTAGAAAGTCATCAGTGGCATCAAGGGCAAAAACATGCTCTGCAAACCAAATGACAAATATAAATGTTTACCTTCTGGTAGGTTAGCAAATTCTGACTTTACTGACGAATCGAGATAAAAATACAACCTGGAGTGATAAGCTTGTTGTACTGAGGTTTGTTGGGCATCGCATTTGAATCCTGGTTGTCCGAATCCATATCTGAATAATAGAAATGTACAATACACATCATGACAAAGAGTTTGCTGCATGCTGACAGCAAGGTAAACATCTCCAAACTCACCAAAGAAATGAATCTGTGCTTGTGCGTAAGTCTTAGGGAAACCATCGAGAACAAATCCTTGGTTCCTGCATGGCTTCGAATTCAGTTTGTTTTGCAAAATCTCAAAAACTTGCTCTTCAGTGAGTCGACCTGGCGAAACAGAGGGACAACTAAAGGACTCTGACAATACAGTAAAATTCATGCTTTATGGCCTTAGCTCTCCCCAATAGTAAATATCTCAGAACAAAGCACTCCAATGAGCATAGATTACTTCCCAAACAAATAAAAATAGGATTTTACCCTGTTTCTGACCAACCTTGATTCATTTCCAAGCTTTTGTTAATACTTTGCAGTTGTTTCTGAGCATCAGCTGCTGCCTCCTCATTGACATTTTCAGGATCAGCTCCACTTATCATCCCTTTCTGCAACATGCAGACAGAAAAATTAATATCATATGGAAAAAAGGAATAAAGGATGCAAAATATGTGCCAGAAGACACATCAGCAGACCTTCAGCACTATTCAGTAAATAGTCACAGAAAACTGACCGCAAGAGGGCAGTATGACTCAACTGTATAACATAAATTACCTGGTAAATAATCAGTTTAACGGAAATTTATTTTCCAAAATGGGTTAACTGACCAGTTGGTTAATTTCCTCCTCAATGATTCCTTTGATGGTGATGTGGTGTATTTGGTAATGCTGGCAGAGCTTCTCAGCAACAGTGGTTTTTCCCACAGCTGGAGGGCCAACCAGGCAGATTCTAACTGGCTAAAAAATAAAAAAGGGAAGGGGGAGTCTTCACATTCATTCTCTGCTACATGCACATAAAAAATATATATTTTGCATAGACTGACAGAGATCCAACCAGACACAGAGATGATGAAACAATGAGCTGGTCCTCCCTTCTGTATTAAATTTATTAGAGCTGTTTTTTTCTATTTTTTCAGGCTACTACATATTTGAAGAACTTGAACACTCACAACAAGCTGTCGGGTGTCTCTGTATTCCTGCACAATGCTCTCCATGTTTTCAACCATGCCACCTCTAGATGTCCAGTTGACATTGAAGTCCTTCACTATATACGCATCAAGGTTGAGGTTGATACTGAGACAGTCCAGTTCCTGAGGCTGGAAATGAGGTGCAAACTTACTAACACATTTGTGCAACAAAATGTATGTATTCAATTTTAAAATTATGCATTAATTATGAATACACATAAAAATCGTTGATTACTTCAATATCAATCAAGAATGTGTTTTAGTTGAATTTAGTTTAGAATGTGTTGCATTGATACTATTTTGTTTGTGACCGTGTCGAGCCTTCAGCTTTCTCGTCATTTTGTCAGCTGGTATTTTCATGAGGGTCAGCAAAATATTTTTTTCTTTTGTGGAAGGCATAAAAGCAGTGTTTGGGTGAGTGAACATGATAAAAGAACTGTAAGAATTCCATGTAGACAATATTTTTCAGATGAAAAGGACTAATCATTGCTAATAATCTGAAAATGAAAACTGAATCCTGTAATAAAAGCAAAAAATTTTGTAAAACTATCAAAAACTTTACCTCGAAAGCCTTCATTGTGATGGCATCCTGCAGTGGCAACTGCTGAACTTTTTCTGGCCCCAGCACATCACATATCATCTAAAGAAATACATGTTTATAATGATGATTACATTTTTCAGTTTGCAGCTGAAGAATGAAAACACAAAGTCAGAGAAATAAATGTTCTTTCCCTTACAATTGTATGAACAACATTTTTATCTAGGAGTTTACCTTCACAACTGTCTGTAAGGTGCTTTTTGAATCATCGATGGCAAGAATGTACTTCGACTTTGGCCTCAGTTCAATGATGTTTTGGATCACTCTACAAACAAACAGACACAATCAGGTCTATGAACTGATATGTCTGATTATATGGAAATACAGTATATCTATTTACCCTCCGAGGTCATATACATGAATCATGGGAATACAATTTGTGCTTTCTCCAAATGTGGGGACTTTTGGGAGCTGCATCAACCAAGAAACCTTGAAATACAAAAAAATAGTATACAGTACAGATGTAAAATATGCTTGAAACATACAATATATATGGAAATATGGTCCTTTGGGATCATTAAGGTGGGTGTTAATATCTGAACAAGTACCTTGAAAAAGTAGTGAAAGAGGTTCTCACCCATCCCATACTGAAGACCAGCAGCTACAACGTAGCATCTGAGTTTGGACTTTTTCTAAAATGATTAAAAAACACAGGACCACTCATTTTCAAGCATCTCTTATCAGCTGCATACCAATATTTTGGTCTTAAAATGGCCACTGCTGCTATTCAATTGGAATACACTGTTGGCTAGTTTATTGTGCAGGAAATTGGGATATCATTTAAAATACTTACCCCTCCAGCCAATTTGAGCACAAGTTTTTCCAGGTTGTTGTGGATTCTGAAACTGGGGTGAGGTCTCCTGCGTCTGAACTCATCTTCTGATATCGGAACATCTGTGTCTTCCTGAGGCAAAATAAATTGTGGACATGTTGGGGGGCTTTCTGAACCATGACAAAATGAGGTAGGCTTCAAGTTTTCACAAGTCTCACCAGATCTGAAGGTTTGGTCATGGCCCAAGTCATAACAGTGGAAACTAAGATGAACATTTTCCGAGATTTAAAGTTTCCCATCTTAGCATGAAGAGCTGTTTGAACAAAAAGAAACCTGATATATGTGGACTGTAGGCGATGTCAGTGAACAAGTCTGTCAGGTAATTTGCCCCATGATCTTACCTGTAATTGCCCATTCTGCCTCTTGAACTTGCTGTTGTCCAGAACTTTCTGAGATGTTGTACACCACCACATCACACTCCAGCAGGAATTGAAAAAGCTTATCTCTGGAGGGGAACTACAAAAGGACAATGTACACCCTATTAACCATTTTTATTCATATTCACAAGTTAAAGCTATTTAAATCCAACTTTTCGTATTATGAAACAATTGATTTCATTTTGGCGAGGTTTAGGTGAATGATGTCATCCACCTGCTCATCTGAACAAAAAAAGCAGCACTCGCGGATCCTATTCTTTTGTTTCTCAAGTGCTTTTGATACAATTCTACCTGTACTTTTATGTGAGAAGCTGCATAAATTCAAGGTGTATACCTCCACAAGCACCTGGATTTAAACTACCTAACAAACAGATCACAGTTTGTAAGACTAGGTTGTGTGTCTGAGATGGTCTGCAGCACAGCAGCACCACAGGGGACTGTACAGTGGTGGACTGTACTCTCACCATTTCTCTCTACACTGTTCAATCTCAGACTTCCACTAAAGCTCTGAGTTCTGTCATCTGCAGAAATACTGATTCTCTATAGCAGTGGGTTTGTCAGTGATGGACAAGAAGCTGAATAAAAATAACTAGTCAGTCAATTTGTGAGATGGCGCACAATAACACAAGAGATTGATTAAGTATGGTGGAGGAATACAAGCATCTTGAAGTTCATCTCGACAACAAACTAGACTGGAAAGGTAATTCAGGAAGGTATCTACGAGAAGGGACAAAGTAGACAGCCTGCAACAAGATGTTGCATATCTTAAGGTCTTTGCAGACATCATTTGAGGGTAACTCTGGAGCTGCTAGGCTGATTATCTAGAGAAAGATGCTGCACAAGCTGCTGGAAATAATGGACAATTCTTCACTCCCCCCTCCACACAATACAGTCAGGAAACAACAGTGTGAGGTTTCGTCAAGTCCAATGCAAGACAGAAAGGTACCACAACAAAGCACAACCTACTTGTTATTAATTATTTTTAGTGTTTTCAGTAATAAAACGAAATTTTAAAAGAAAAAAGTAAAACTACATTAATTAAAGTATTTCTCATTTCGTTTAATTTCAAACCATCTCACTCACCGTGTGCTGTTCAAATAGAAAGCCTAACTTTTTATCTTCGGAAGCGGGAGAAGACGAAGCTCCTACGACATGGAAAGCACGTTCACCTCCGCCCAACGCCTCCTCCGCTTCTCCATCCTCAGACATCTCTCCAGCTTCACGTGTTGATAAAAACTGTTTGGGGTGGTCAGAAACGTCACAATCCCCATAATCCACACATAATAGTGAAAAGAGACGTTTTCCTGTTTACCTTTGCTATGTACTTGGAAGAATAACCATCGACGTCACTCACAAAAATTCTTTTAGGACCTCTTTTTGGCTTTTCTTCTGCCATTTGAAAAAGTGAATGTTGCTACGACCCACCAGTATAAAAAATATAAGGACAAAAACTTATTTTACCACATTAACTTTTACAGCTTCCTCGTTGTACGTTTCGTTACTATGGGTTCAACGTCGTTGCCATGGACTCAACGTCATTGGTAGCTTTCAGCCAATGAAACACTACACCTAGAAGACGCACAGAACGTAAAAGCGCTGTGTCTTTTTGCATGGCAATGGTCAGAAACTATGAAGTTGCCCAAAATGTTTATTTGATTTAGGCTA
>JAVQJG010254903.1:0-12779 GCA_036024015.1 Craterocephalus amniculus | reverse complement strand
CAAATTTTTATAATCTTAAATACTTATTTAGCCCTTTAACAAAATGTGTAATAAAATAACAAGGGGGGTGGGGCGGGGTTATCTGCCATTCATTACCATGTGACAAGTCAAAATCAATATAGTGCAGTCTTCTGCTTCTTTGCATCCATTGGGGGGAAGAAGATAAGTTTAATATTGTATTCAGTAGAGTTTTGGGCAAAGTTTTTACAATAAAGTGATGCAAAATGTTTCAGAAACATATTTAGCAAATATGATACATTTGGTTTTATCGGGTTAAGTAATAAAGTAAAGTCACTGTCCGTCAGTAAAGTGGCAGCTACAAAGAATACGTCAACAACAATGTCACACTTACAGTACCAGTCCTGATTTAGAGTTATGAGGCATATAGTTTCAAATCCTGCATCTCACCTCCTCAGTTCACCTGCAGGCATCCTATTACTTTACTGTCACAATTATATACAACCTTGTATAATAAACAGAAACATTTTTTAACCACAATTTAGTCATCATCTCTAGTGTGAGATTCATCTCAGGGCTATTGAAATGTCACTTTTGATGGCTCCATTTAATTGCATGAAGGTGAGAAGCCGCAGCTCATAGAACGGTTTTTCCTTTCTCTTCATGTAGTCTAATACTGGATCGTGTAGCTCATATTTAATGGTCGTTTTCTGCATCGGTGGCAGATCATGCTGTATGATTTACAACTGTTTCGAAGATAACTGCTCTGTGAAAAGAGACCAACTTGACACTGGTGGAAAAATTTATCAGCTCTCCGGTGCATTTATTACAGTTTATTAGCAGGTTGTTAGAAGGACCAGCTAATGTGTATATATATTACATGTAGTGTATAAAAGAGAGTAACTGAATGCTGCTTGTACAGATCCAGCATCTCATTTTTTTCCTTCCTCAATTGACAAAAAAAGAATTTTGAAAGTCCTGAAAAAGAGGAAATAAATGTTACCATAGCAGGTGTGCATTCTAAATTCATGTTGGGTTTTTTGTTTGCAGTCTTTTAATTAATCTAAGCGCAATAATCCTTAACCACTCTTAACCATAATCACTTAAAACTACTTTAAAAGACAAAAAGATTAAAAAATATATGTATATCGTGTTTGTATTGTTGGTCTGGGAAGAGGATAAATAAAACTGCTGCACAAGGACCAAACTAAGAACATTACAAGTTTTTCTTTTCATGTTAAACAGAAGCATTTGAAGAAATGAATAACATTTAGATATGCAGAAACTGTGTAAATCAATTCAATGTGCTGCTGTAAAATTAGGGGATAAAAGGCACAAGTTGCTGAATTATGAAGGTAATAGTCAGATGATACTTGATTTAGCAGTTCTAACAGCACAAAACTCATCTCCTAACTCATAAAGAAGTCAGATAAATTCAACAGCTGTCTGTGGTGACGCTGGTGACCTGCGGCGTCACTCTGTTCCTGTTGCAGCCGAAGAGCCAGGCTGCCCTCCTGTGGCGATAGCGCTTCGACAGCAGCACATAGAGCACTGGGTTGATGCAGGGATGCAGGTACTGGAGCACAGTGCAAGTAAAGTAGAACAGATCCCAGGCTTCTCCATGACGGTACAGGTCCAGGTATACGCACAGCTCTAGCACATAGCCAGGCAGCCAGCACACTGAAAAGGTAGCAGCAGCCAAGAACACCATGACCGAGGCTCTGCGGGTGTTCCTGGCACTGGACACTGACATTACAGGGCTCTTGTGAAGAAAAAGAGCCAGGCGGACATAGTTGAAGGCGATGACCAGCATTGGAACAAAGTAGTAAAGTACAAATTGGCTTAGGACCACTTGGTAATGGTGCTCATGAATGGTTGGAAGGCAGAAGGTGAAGTTTGCCAGGTTGGGGTTCAGACTTTCCTTGGTGGCAAACATCCGCAGGGGCAGGCTGATGAAGAAGCTTAGGGCCCAGACCAAAGCAAACATGAGGATGACGAGATCCATTGTGGGCGGCTGGTATGGATTAGTAATGATCATGGCACGGGTCATGGACACAGCACACAGCGAGTAGGTGCTAGCTGCCAGGCTGAAAGCAAGCAGGAACTGATAAACCTTGCAGGATGTGTCTCCTAAAGGCCAGGAGTGGCTGACGGCAGAGTGCAGGGTGAAGGGGATGAGGACGAGGGTTAGGAAGTCGGCTAGGGTCATGCTGAGGAGGAGGATATCCAGGCGGTTTTTACGCAGGGTGTTGTACTTAGCAAACAAAGAGAAGACCAGCAGATTGGCACAGAGCCCGATGCCCATGATCACTCCACAGGTGCAGGCGAAAATCACCCCATAGGTGTTAGGTACAGCCATGCTCTCATCGGCTCAACACCTGTCAAATATGAAAAGAATTTTTGAGTTTCAACCAGTTTTTCTGTGCGACAATGTGTTTTTATTCACCTATGATTAAAGAAAAACATTTCCATCTCTCTGACATTTTGCAGAATAAACAACAGATGGCTTTATGAAATAATATATCTCTAAATGTTAAGAAATAAGCTTCTGTTCTGGTCTAAAGTACATTTAGATTAATCCATCTATGAGCGAACATATTTCAGCACATGACATAATGTTATGCCACAAAACCAAGAAGTTCAACGTAAAAGATTATTGCCAAATGAGGATAAAATGCTTTTAAACATCTTGAGATATGAAGGCAGCTACATACACCTATAAGCACATGACTGGTTTAAAAACAAATAAACATAAGGGTTTTGTCTTCACAGTATTTCAAAATGGTATTACATCACTTTGTGAACTCACCATCTTTGTTCTTCAGCTTTGTCTTCTAAGCCGTGTCTGTGCACAAACCAGCTCCATCATTCGCCCTGAATAATTCTCTTTTACTGGTTTTTTGTCCTGTTAAAAATGTCCTGAACAAAGGCAAGGCTGCATCTACTCATAACACATTACAAAGTGTGATAGCTGAATGTGGGAGGAAGAAAAGCAAACATTACTTGGGCCGTATTGATTCTGGTTGACTGCATTTAAAGAGAAATGGTGTGTGCAGCCCAGCTGCTGAGAGAATAGTCTTGTATTATTCATGCCTGTCTAGTTTATTTATTATTTGAGGATAGCTGCATGTCTTTAGTTTCTTATTTCATGTCAGGAGACTTTATGGTGAACACATTGTGAAAAGAAAATCAGAGTTTGGTGCTCTTAGCAAGAATATCATGAACCCCCTGTAGTATTTGTTGTCAATAACTCTTTTTTACTTAATGAAGTTATCTTGATAATTCTGGAAATCTAAACTTAACATTTTCACAGTTTTATCATAAAATCAAAATATATCAACTGTTTATACACAAGCAAAAAGTTTATTGGAAAAAGCTAATCTTAGAATCATCTAATGAATTTCTATGAGCAAACATGCTCAAAGCTCTTTGTAACCGATTTTTACTACAGCTAAATAAATAATAAAATGAGAAGTTGAAGTGGAACCTGTGTACCATTTTTACACACAACGCACGCCTACACTAACTCTCCCTTGATTTTATGAAGATGTTTTGTTATTTCTATCACACTATGAATAATACAATCAACACCGCGACCGATCAGAAGATGGTCACTCTGCACAGAGCAGAGTCCATTGATTGTGCTCCTACTTCCCCTCTTCCACCGAGATATCAACATTTCTCTTGCTTTGATTGATTTCTTCAGTATGAGCTGTGGGCTCCTAACAGTGGCTTTATCAGGCTTTCCACAGCATTTATGACCCCATGTCAGCTAATGGTCTGTGCTGTACATGGCAGCTTTTTACACAGGATGTAGCTGGTGTTGATGCATTCGGTGAACTTGCTATTTCCAGAGTCTATCTTGTTCATTCAGTGGCTGTTAAAATACCACGTAGGACATTACCAGCTTAATTGTGTTTGCCAAAAAGTTGACAAGATCTATTTGGGTTTTTTTATACCAACCTATAGATTTTTTATTTACAATGACCCTTGTGATACCTTCCTAATCCCTGCTCCTGTACAGCACTGACTTGAGTGACTTCAAAAACCTTTAGGAGGTCTTGTTGATGCTGAAGAAATCCAGGTTTGGGTGTGTGCATCTTCATGTTTAGGAGTGATGAACAAAACATCCTGCAGATTTGCAGTGCTTGTTATTGTAATAATTTATAGAACATTGTTTTTAAGTTAATGATTTGTCAAGTTAATCATTAATTGACCAAATATCTATTTCATACAGCCAATTCTAATAACTATCATCCTCATTGTGTTTTCATGCAACATTGGCAAACCTTTGTTTTATGCACGTAATCTAATGCAAAGATTGATGTTTTTTTGCCTTATCTTTGTTTGTGTGTGTGCACTAAATTACAGATGTTCGGTTCCAACACGCAGTAATCCTTACTGAACATTTAATACTATACAAAAATGTGGTTTGCCTTTTTGTGACATATAGTGAATTAATATGAAGCGCCCCTCTGTCTATTGCCTTTTATCAGTTTAGCATTAGATCAAAAACACTGATGACATGCAATGATCTTAAAGAGGCTTCCAATGCTGCATTGATCAGTGATTTGTTAAAATGCATGTTTTCAGTCAGTTTCAGTACACGTTTTTTCTTTGTCTAAAATCTCAAACCGTTTCATTTCATACCACAACAATCTATTCAAAAACATTTTGCTCAAAGGTTTTTCTAACAATGTTTAAAGTTGCTCTCTCTGTTACATTATCTGTTAATTGACTACTTGACCTGATTTATTCAAGTCACTTTAGCTGAACCCATGCTGAATTCTGCGTATAAATGATGAATAAAGACAACAGGAATCGTAATATATCTAATGGCTACATTTTTAATGTTTGATTAACTGGAAACATGTACAGCATTCCCTCAGTGCAAGTGCAGAACATTGAGTCTGATAGCCCCTGACTCTGGCTTGTTACATGAAAATAAACTGCTAAGTGAAATGAGGATGAGTCCAATGAAGCTTCCAATAAGTTATGAGTCCATGAGAGATCTTAGGTTCGAAAGGAAAAAAGTAGTACCATCAACAAGAATTACTAGGATAAAACTCAACCACAAAAGAACATATACAGGATGCAACTAAAGTGCATAATGGAATTTAGTCAGCAGCACCATGATACATTCACAAAATAATATACATTTTCAAAGTGAAATAAATTACGGCGGAACTATTTGAACAGATGTATTAATTACACAGTTTGTACAGGTTTTTGTGACTCCATGGCCGTGATGGTTTACGCATACAGAGACAAACAAAAGCAGATCTCTGAGCGATTCCTTTGCTCATTATGCATAGGAAATAAATACTTCCTCCTGTGCTCAATCTGTGCACAGCGGGTTAGACATTACGATGTATGTCACTGTTTTTTGCAGGGCATCAGAGTTGTAAAGGTGAGAAGAAATTCCAAATAAATACTGCATGGGCCTAAGAAGATGTTATGGTGACGCTCCAGGAAGTGTGAGGAAACAAAAATACAACATGTTATCATACAAGCACCACCCTGGCACCATAAACAGTCTGTCAGGCATCAGTCAGTCTGTGTCAGTGTTTTAGTGCAGCACCATGATAGGTCTGGGGTCTTTTAGGCAGGATTCTGTGTCCCTCGTGGCACCTTTGCAATGGCAGACCGTGCTCGCCACCTCTTCTTTTCATTATCTCTGCGCCGGCCTAACCTCGCTTTCTTTTTCCTTTTGGATGGAACTTTTAGTGGCTGGTCCTTATAAGCTACATCCTTGTTGGTCTCCTGGGATAGGTTAGGACCTTCCCTGTCCAGCCTGAACCTCTCAATGAGGTCCTTGGTGGCCCCTGGAGGCTTCTGGTGTAGAGCATTTCCACTAAAGGTTTGGCTCGGGTTTCTGGCCTGTGTCGGCGGTGCACGCTGTTCGCCCGTGTTGACGTCCTTCAGCAGGTCATGTAGCAACGTGCGGCGCCTGAACTCGTGTATGGAGCGATTCTTGTCATGCATCATCTGCACATGGCTGACTGACCTCCTCCTAAATGTGTCAAAGACAGAGAAAAAAAGGTGAAAAAGCTCAATTTTTAAATGAGATTTTTAAATGAGATTAAATGTTTCAGGTCATCATGAAGAAAAACATGATACAGATCATCTTTTTAGGACAAATTCGACCTGCTAAAACAGTTCAAAGTCCAAACTTCTCTGAGGTTTTCACTTTTATAATCCTCTTAAATATGCTTTTGTTTTAGCCTTTGTTGGAGTTTTATTTGGAAGCACAGTGTTGAGTTTGTGTGTGGGGTTGTTTCTGAAGTGGTGGCAGCTGAAATTTTAGGTCAGACTTCAGGAAACCTCAGTACAGTAGGTGGCAGCATAAACATGTCTGAGACCCGTCACAAATCTTTCAGAGAGACTCAGAAGAGAGAAAAACTTGTGTTCTCTAAATTATTATGTCCATGTTAGATTAAGCTGTAATTTTTGTTGTTGTTGTTTGACTGCTTTTGTGTTTGTTTTGACAAAAACAGCCTGAATCCTAAAGATTTTGGATAAATTTTTAAGAATATTTACAGAAGCCAATTTTTTTTTCTATGAAACATGCATTTTAATTGTTTCTGAAAGCATTTCAAACATATTGTAAAAAACAAAATATATCTCACGTTCTGTTAATAAGTGCATCCACTGGTCTCCCATCAAGAGTCACTGGGGAGAACAGCAAGAACACAGCCAAACTCCACTGATGAAGCAACATTAAAGAGCACATGCTTGAGCCAAAGATCTGAAGAACAAAGTGATATTATCAGTCACCAAAAACTTCATGTTGTAATTTAATAATAACTTTCTAAATGGCTGATTTAATCTCTTTAGAAAATACATGGTTGTTCAGAAACCCGTGTCTTACAGATGGTGTATTTTAATATGCTTAAAAGCAAAAAAAACAAACTTGAACTTACAGATTTTTTTTCTTTTTTTCTCTTTTTTTCCCCCCAAGTAAAAATCCACAAAAATAGTCCAAGATTTTCAGAAAAAAGAAAAGAAATCATAAAACATTATTGAGAAATATTAAGGCAATTGCTATTTGGTCCATTCAGAACTTGTGTCCATATCCATTGGCGCTACCGCAGGCTTGGGAAATCCCCCACGAGTCTCCTCCATTCATTTGCCTCCCAACAGTGTTGAGCTATTTATTTCTCCCCCGTGTCCAAATTAAAAGAGGGATAAAGATAGAAAGAGCAACAGCCCATCAGCTGCAGAGCTGTGACTCTGCTCAGGTCTGCAGTACCCTCATGAAGCGTTACCCTGAAGCATCATCTTTGGTGGCCAGAACTGAGAGGCGAGCTAAGAAAAAGTTTTTCATTCCTGCACTCTGAGTGAGCCTGTGTGAGAGAGAGGAACTGAGCGAAAGTCAAACTCCACTTTGGTTGAAGATGCATGCACCACCTCAGCCCCCATCCAATCTTAACACCCTGCCCAAGCTTCCAACCCTTACCTCTCTCCCTAATCCCCAACCCTTCAAATACACACACACACACACCTGCTGTGACATGGAGGTAGTGTTCCATACGCCATCACTCTATTTTTGTCAATGTCAGATCATTTTTCTTGCACTTTTGAGGTAAAGTTCACAAACAATTCCTTCATAATGAGGTCAATGACAGCTGTACATTAATCTAGGCAATCATAAATGATATAACAGAAAGGTAGCACAGATTCTTCAAATTAATTACCGTTATTACATTTCCATGCCCCACTGGGATTACTAAAGAATTTCTCATTTCATTCTTTTAATTTAATATAATTTTGCTATGCAGAGGAGGGCGAACAGTATAAGGGGAGGAGCAGGATTACTCCAAGGTAAACAGCCAGGCCTTACCACTTTCCCAGGGGAGAATGACCATAACCTCAGAGAAACTCAACCCACAGCCTCTCACTACAGACCATTCAGTTCACCTCCACTCTACCTCAGTAAACCGGCTCACCGCTGAATGGTCACAGTGGTTTCTGAGGGATCTCTGATTTTCAGCTAATAAGGACAGTGGAGCTTTACATTAAGGCCGCCATATACAACCTCAGATTTACTGTTGAGGTGAACTCTTAAACATGAACTTACAGTGTATTACATGCAAACGTTAAAGCTTGGCTGTATGATGTAAGAAGTACCTCTCGGACTGAAAGAGCAGGTATTTTTAGTATCACAATGACTGACAGAGTGCTGCGTGCCTGAGCGTAGAAGTGCATGCAGCAACTGCAAGTGATAAAAAAGAAAAGAATACGATGGCGTAAGACTTCATGTTTGCCCTAAACATGTTCAACTACAACAGAATTTAATTGAGTTCATATGAAAACATAAAGATTTCCTCTTAAAAATATCTGAGCGAGGACACAGACCAGCAGTATTCATTCTTCAGATTGTCACTTAGCAAATTTGACCTGACACTGTTCCATCATCCAGTTGCATCCATCAGCTGATACTTGTGAATTTAAATCCTTCTATGATTTTGTACTTGTAGATGCAGATCTGTTTTTTTATCAAAAGCAACATAAAGTGAGTACATTACCATTCTGGTACTTCCCCTTTAACTTAGCTTCATCTTCTTGAGATTTGCCATCTGGTTCAAACACACACGGTGGAAGTACTCCAATATTAGACCCGTCCATTGCTAAGCATGGGCTACCAGTGTCATCTACTGGTGGGGCAAATATGGGCGGAGCCTGATTTATATCTTCATTTTCATCCATTTATAAAAATAAGATAAAATGTTTGTCATATCTAAGCTATTTTACCGCCATGAAGAGTTTCATCTATTTTTTCTTCTTTTCTGTGGCAAAAACTGTGAAATGGAATCTTCTAAACAACAGAGTACATCACTTTTTTAACTGGACCTCTGGTCAAATGCAGTTTTGGTAGGTTTTTGCCGTTTGTTACTTTGCCTGCTTCAGTGTATCAGTATATTTTTTCTCCGAGGCGTGAATGCAGTTATGTTATTCTCTGTCCTATCGCCTTCCCAGTCCGGTCTACCTCTTCATTGTCTTTTTACCTACAAGTTCAAAAACACTTTGTAACAAATACAAGACATCTTTCTGAGTGATCCTGCACTGGAGCAAGAAACGATGAAAGTGAAAGGAATATGTCTGCCAATACCAGTGGGATTCAGCAATTCCTGATCATGACTGATGTAAAATGATGAGAACCAGTTAAAAATGTCATCTATATTTTGGTAAAGAGAAAATTAATATGAACACCTTTAGCATGGTAATGTTGGATTTTTACAGGACTAAATGCAGTGATTTTAACTGAAACACAGACAGTGAGCTCTGTCCACAGCATTCTTGCTTGGAACAATATGAGCTTGTTGTTCTGGAGTTTGTTAAAGCTGTCGGAGTGATCAGTGCATGCAGTGTCGTGGGAAACAAATGAAAGTTAACATTTATAATGAAAACGAAGTGTGTATGCGTGCTTGCGTGCTTGCGTGTGTGTGTGTGTGTGTGTGGTGTCTGTGAATCATTTATGGGTCTTACCCTGTGGTCTGAGAGACAACAGAACACACTGTCCTGAATCCCAAATGACTCGAGAAATTCCCTCGTTCCCTCTCACAGTATCTCTTAGCTCATATTTGTGGTTTTGACTGAAATGTGTTTTCAGTTTTACTCGTCGGTCGGGTGTATTACAATAAAATTTATGGCAGACATTCACGTCCACTTAACGATGGAGGGTGTTAACCTTGGTGGTCCCTACCCTTACCCAGCTCCATCAAAGTTTAAGTCAGCCCAGGTTAAAGACCCGCTTTGTAAAGGCTTGGATTTATGACCAGATACCTGCTGAAATATTTCACTCTACACATTTAATTTACTCAGATAAGTCCTGGATTTTAGCATTAGGCACTGTATGTAGATTTTTAAATCATGTGCTTTTCAGGATTCTATTTGAATTACCTTCTCTATTTCCTTGGGACAATAATACTCCATGTTTGTTTGAGTTAATAGTTAATAGTAAAGGTTAAATGTTACAA
The DNA here is from genome assembly GCA_036024015.1 of Craterocephalus amniculus. Classification (NCBI taxonomy): domain Eukaryota; kingdom Metazoa; phylum Chordata; class Actinopteri; order Atheriniformes; family Atherinidae; genus Craterocephalus; species Craterocephalus amniculus. Next base: position 2,841 of record JAVQJG010254903.1, on the reverse strand, counting down.
ACTAGAAAAATAAATAATGGCATAATAAACCTCAGTTTGACATTACTTACCTGATCAAAGTGACAGAAATGGCTTAGACTGGTTTGCTTCCACACATTTTCAATAAGAGTCAATATTGTCGCTGAAAGACTGCAGTGCAGAACATTGAGCCTCAGAGAAAATGAAGTGATCTATAAATTTAAATATTGACCTTTGGCTCAAAGGACTCTAATATCAAGTCCAAATATGGTCCAGCTTGTGGTCAAATAGTGTTTTTATAGACAGAACATGCATAGCAGAGAGGCTCAACCACAACTCACAGGTTTTAATCAGGATGTGTCCCAATCACTCGGCTCCAGGTTTTTCATTTCCTGAAAAACTAATCTATTTCATTTCTGCAACCAAGTTTTTGGTCTGGATGGAAAAACTTGCATTTCTCCTGATGAATAAAACCAACAACCATCTCTATGTGCAGTGATGATTATTAGAATCACATTAGGGCCAGCCTAGAGGCCCGTTGGTGGTAGATTATTTAATAGAGGGTCCAGTATTTTACAAGCAGTCATGATTTAATTCAGCAAGGGGTCCAGAAAGGGTATAAGGTTGGTAGACACCCCCCTCCTGCTGTCTCCAAAATTAAGCTTTTTTCTGTTTCCAGAGCGCCTAACCGAAACATCCAACACTTTAACATTTGGTAGGGGAAAAAAATACCTCATCTGATTCCTTTCTACAAGGACTTTACCTGCAAAAAAATATGAAAAAAAAACCATTTCCTGGCAGACTGCAGCACATAACGGTTGCCAGGAAAGCTGCTTTTGATTCATGCTAAATTGCACTCTCAACACAGAACAGTATTCCTGCCCGTTTTTCATCCTTTTCACACTGCACCTACTTCACATTCACATATCCAGTGCAGATACACATCCACCCACGCAAGTTTTAACCTATTTGTACTCTCCTGTTCTGAACACACTCTTCATATACAAACATGCACTTCAGATATAGAGTTCAGTATGTATTTTTTGAATATGTCATACTCATTCACTGCATCGACCCACCCTGTTATGTCATAAATTCTGGCTTAGGCTGCAGCCACAGTTCCTTCTTTTGTTTAGGAGTTTGTGTCCGGCATTATGTACAGTAAATGGTGTTTTTATGAGGATTCTGTCTGAACTGCCAATTCCCACACACATCTTGTTTTTTCTATTTCTAACTCACAGGAAGTCTTCACTTTAACTTTACCATAATAGAGTAAAAAGTGAAGACTAAAAAACATGTGAAGTTAGTTTTTAAAAATGAATTTGGTGCAGTTTCTGTTAAACAGGAGGCTTAACTAAATTATACAAAACCTCAAATGTCATATTTAACCAAAGGTTTAGCTGCAAATAACAAAGTAAGTTTTAAAGTATATTTGATAATGGTCTCTTTATAGTGTGTTCATGGCTTTGATTTGTTCACATGAGAACTTCAGGTTTGTTATCCTTGAAAACCTCACTTGAAAAATGAGTTTTGCAGACTTACTTTTCCCTCTTAATGGTTTTTTAACTGCGAGTTACTGTACGGGCCATTTCATTTAGTTCATTTGAGGCATGCTTTATAATGTTGTATTGTGGGTAGTTGGAAGATTTTCTCCAACTCATTCACACCTACCAATCATAGCTGTCATCTGAGGAATGCTCATTATTTCTCTTTAGATTCCCTGGGTTCAGCTATTTTCAACAGCTCGGCTACAGAGACTGTGATGATTCATAATGATTTATAATGCTCAGGAGGCAAAATTATCATTTGATCTGCTCAGTATTTAGGTACTGAAATTCAGTTGTTATTGTTTTGTTTGCTTTTCTGTTTATTTGTAGGTGGACTTTTTTAAAATTCTTTTACATTTTAAAAAGCTGAAATCAAAAAATTACGTTTTTTAACTTGATTTTGAGAGTTTGTGAAAACATTCTTTGTTTGTTTCCATTTCCTTACTCAGACCTTTCAAATAGTTTTTCTAAGATATTCATTAATTGCAGTTAGTCAACTAATGTTTCTGCCCCTGGTAGTTGACACCAGACATATGGTTAAATTATAAATACATTTCCTGGCCAGGAAAAAGTCACACTAATATTTGTTGGACCACATTAAGCCTTAATTAAGGTGTGCATTTGCCATGGCTTCATTACGTTAAACTCATGCAATGTTACGTTTCTTTCCATCCAGAGATGCATTAATAATGTGTTTCGCCAAGATCTTGTTGATGATGGAAGAGTCAGACTGCTGTGTAAGGTACATCCCGGGATTCTCAGCAGAGTTGAGGTCTGGACTCTGAAGGAAAATTTATGTGTGAAAATAATAATGCCTCTTGCTTCATACATCTATGCCTCCTTCCATACATCTTCTATTACTTATCCGGGTCGGGTCACAGGGGAAGCAACTTGAGTAGAGAAGCCCAGACTTCCCTTTTTCTAGCCACTGCTTTCAACTTGTCTGAGATTAGCCTGCAGTTTTTCGGAGGCAGTCGACAGACGTAACCCCTTGTGTCCTGCATCTTCCCTCGGGCCTCTCCCTGTACAACATGTCTTGAACACCTTACGTGAGGAATCCAGAAGTCATCCTAACCAAAAGCTGAAGCCATCTCATCTGGTTCCTCTTAATGCAAAACAGTCAGTCTACTCTGAGCCCCTCAATAATATCTAAGCTTCTCACCCTGAGGGACAGCCCAAACATCCTAAGCAGAAAATTACTTTTGGCCCCTTGTATCTGCAGTCCTATCTATCTATCTATCTATCTATCTATCTATCTATCTATCTATCTATCTATCTATCTATCTATCTATCTATCTATCTATCTATCTATCTATCTATCTATCTATCTATCTAT
>JAVQJG010254896.1:0-17159 GCA_036024015.1 Craterocephalus amniculus | reverse complement strand
TTTAAAAGTTTGTTTTTGTGATAGATTATATATATTCATCCAAGTTGTTTAGATTAGGAATGAATTTAATAGCTTTTTTTTTTTAAATCTATATAATGTCATATCAATACAGTAATTATTTCATACAGGGTGTAAATAGCTGAAGTAGGTGAAGCAGCTTTTAAATATCCCATAGTTTTGTTGAATGAGATTAATTAATTTGTTTATTAATTTATGATGAAATTATAAATATGTTCTAATAATCATCAAAATACATTACAAGTAAAAACCAAGTCGCTGAGTGGTTCATCCTGCAGGCTGGAAAACGATCTTTCTTCATCAATAAGGAGGATTAATGTGGATTTATGCATTAATGTGTTAAAGTATTAAGGGTTTAAATTTAGTTTTATCTCTTGTTTATCTCTGTTTAATTTTGACATCCATGATAAAAATCCCAAATTCATTTGATAAATATAGGTTTTTTATTTTTCACAATTATCTGGGGACCCACATGTGGGTCCCGACCCACAGTTTGGGAACCCCTGCCTTAGAGAGTCTGTTCCTTCACTCATTGGTCAGATTTCTGAAAGACTGGAGCGCTAATCATCTCATCTCTTCCTTATCCTCCCCTCATTCAGCTTTTCTCCCTGTTTTCATCTTCTGCCTCTTCCTGCTGTTTCCCAGCAGTTCTGACCTCCTCTGTTTATTTAATCTCTTTCCCAGGAGAGGAAGTCCGTTTAAACAGATTTTAGCGTTAATGATGATGAGACGTGTGTGTCGACACCATGATGGGCCATTACAGCTGACATTTCCTTCATCATCCTCACCGCTCCCCTCCTCTCCAACTGTTGACTTTGGCTTCAACCCTTTCCTGGATTCTCAAAGTCTAATCCTCGCCCACCCTCACAGTGATACTGAATTTTTCTGCATTCACAGATTGGCCCGTGTGTTGGCCGTTTTTTTTAGGTTTCTTTAACGTTTAAAGGTGTTTCACATCATAGTGGAGTCTGTACAGGAAAGTGCTGCAAATACGCAGGAGTGCAGCAGAAATAAAAACTGCAAGCTGATTTTTTTAGCGTGTTTTAGACGATTAAGGGCAAAAAAAAAAGAAAATTACTTTCTCACCAGCAGCTCTGCTCCTGATGAAAACTCACTGCTGCCCCTAGAGGCCTTGAGAACTTCCTTTTGTGTGAGTGTCTCTTTCCCATTTACGCAGTATTCCTCTATGTTTGCATTTGTTTTCTGTACTCGCAGCTTTTTCTGCTGGTATTTCTATTCCTATGTGCAGAGATTTTGTGTTAGAAGCACATTTGCACCCGTCTGCCACCGTGCTTAAGCCTGCATTTAGACCAGCTCTCCTTAATCGTACCGTAGAACATTTGTCTGGAAATGTCGGGGTTATTTGGGGAGATGGGAATGCGAACCAAACTTTGATGCACCATCGAAGTGGACTCTAGTCTGCCTAAAAAACGTCCTATTCAAATGAGCCATGTGCAGGAAGTGGAGGTGGAAAGTAACGTTTTCCATAGCTGTGCCAGGTTTCTTGTCTTGTCTTCTCTTTAGTAATTTTTGATGCATCGGGCGATGGAGTAAATATGTTATTTAAAAGGTTTGGTTGGTTTAACTATGTGCAATTTAAGAGCAAACCCTAACTGAACCAAATTTCCTGATGCTAGCGGACTACGAGGTATAAAACTGACCGAAAACAAACAGCAAATCTGACGCGTCAAAAGATATTTTTATGGTCAAACAAGCAAAGTTGTCACTTCTAATAAAGATTTCAGTTGAAACTTGAGGTTTAAAACATGTTTTGGTACTTTTATAATGTTAAACTACGATGCAAGGCTGTCTTTAAAAGCTGTTTAATCTAAATGGAGGATAGTTTCCCCTCAAAGGCCTGAAAGGGGTCTTTTACATAACTGAGGCCATGCAAGTTCTTTCCATGCAGAGGCCTAGGAATCAAATATTCACTGTGTGTGGCGAAGCCCCGCTGTGTGTATATACAAAGCGTGGCGGTGTGTTTATAGTGTAAGTGTGTCTCTGTTTTCTCCTGTGTGTGTGTTGCTGGTGTCTTTAACCCAGGTTAGATGTCATTTCCTCTTTTCATGCCGACCAAATCCTTCAACTTCCCACACAAAAGCGCTCCGGCTCCAGAGATAAATCCTGCTCAGTGTCTCCCGGCCTCACAAACACAACTTCTCTGTGATGCTTTTCGGCAGTTTGCACTTTTTCTTCCTCGCGTTTGTGCTCGTACGCGAGAGGAAAGGCATTTTTACGAAAATACTCTCACTCCCCGGGGATAAGACTCAAGCCAGTCCTCATAAACACAGATGTACACCCGTGAAGAGTCTGGGCGGGCGGTTGGAGGGGAGGGGAGGGGAGGGGGGATGTGGTGTTTCACAAATTGCACGCAGACTTTTTGCATCAAGTGTCAGCCCTGCTGCCTCCTCTTCCTCCTCCTCCTTCCTCGCTTTACTCAGAGCGGATTAGAAACGGCCGGAAAGTTTAGCTCCTCAGTGGAAACATGTGACTGTGGAATATGGCGGTAAAAACTCCGCTGCGAAGGTCCTTCAGCGAGCACGTGAAGGACTCCACCAACAAGGCTTGGGACGTCTTCTGGCGGGGTGTGAGGGAGAGGCGGCTGTGGGGTGAGTGTGTGCGGACGTTTGTGCTCTGTGAAGGGAAAGTCGGCGAAGTCTGGAGGTGAAACACCTGCTCAGGGTTTCATTTAGAAGCTGGTTAAAGACAAAAGAACCTGATGAAGTTAAAGATCAAACTTTGTTTTTAAGTTTTCATGTAACTTGAGTTGAGTAACATTTTAGAGAAAGACATAAAGTATCTGCATTAATGCTGTTACCCCTGCATTTGCTCTGACATTTCTTATCTATGATGAGCAAATCTCTGCAGCCAGGTCTGTTTGAAACTTCTCTGGTCTTAGTAAAGTGAAGCTGTGAGATTTAAGAAGGGGAAATGTGAGTTTATGTTGCTGGTGAAGAATAAATGAAAAAATGGTACGCAGCAAAAAGGAAAAAGTTTCAGGCTCGCCTAAAAAAGACATTTTCTGTATGAATCTGATTATTTCTTTGAAATGACGCATAAGTAGATTAAAGAACAATAAAATCAAACTCGGTCAAAATGAAGTGAAGCAGGGCTAAACTGGGGACGTTTCAGGTCAGACAGTTGAGGTTGAATATCCAGAAAAGGTGACGTTGATCCAGTTTGGTGAAGTTTCTAGTCCCACAACTCGGACGGCTCGGATTTAAAAAGTGAAGAGAGACAAACTCTTGTATCATGTTTTCATCAGCTGTTTTGGAAATAGTGAACTATGCCAACATTTACTGATTCTGTGAAGTATGAATTACGTCATGACCTATATACCGTTAATACCCAGTGTGAAATGCTGATGCTGTTTAAGGTTTTTCCTTTTTGTTTTTAATAAATGAGTCATAGTCTTTGATTAAGAGGAGATTACCTTGTTCTGGAGGTTTGATGCTGGCCGATGGTAGATGGAGGGATGGATAAATTCATAGGGACAGATTGATAGATGGATTGATGGATGGATGGATGGATGGATGGAAGTAAAGTGGTAGTAATTCAGACTACATCACATGGTCATGCAGAATTCACAAGGCTAGGCTGAACTTTTGTAAATGGTCTTAATTCCTAAAGGATAATAAATGTCAGCAGACCAACTCAATTCTTTATTTAAACCATAGTTCATCATAAAAGTCGTCTCCCTTCTGAGTCTAGCTGCAGCTCACCTAATGAGTACAGTTCAGTGAAGTCCAGCTGACAACATGGACCACGGTCCCTCACAACGCTGAATTCAGTGGGCTTTTGCGTATTTCTTCTAATGACCGCTACTGTAGGCTCTAGTTTCACACCTGTCACGTCTTTCTCCAGGTAGCACGTTTACTCAGCATGACAGAAGGTCATGGTCATCTCTATCAAACATGTTGCCAGGCAGAATCCGCAACTTTAAAACTCTGTTTGCTAGAAAGACTTTTCTTGGCAGGATGATAAAATCCTTAAAACTGAGTATTGGGTGGCATTTGTTTCATGGTTTCGGTCAGTATTTGTACAGTTAAAAGGACAAAGTAGAGTCTTTCCAATGGTTATTAAAATAAATCCTGTTTCATCCTGAAGGGATTTTCTCCACTAAAACAAGGCAGATAATATTTGAAAATCATCTTTGATCCACGTAGTCACAGAAACATCAACCTGGGTTCTCAGTCTTTACTGCTGTCTTTAGGTAATTTCTTAAAGGCTGTTAAATTCTGTTGGTTGGTCATAATAATCTTTACTCACCATGCTTCCTGCTTCCTGCTGTCATGTCACTAGTTACCTGTCCTTAAAACAAGTGTGTGAGCTGTAGCTGCGCCCGGTTTCGTGTCTCACTGAAGCGCTTTTTTTCTGCTCTGGATGCACGTCGTGAGGGGAGCTTTAAGGCTGAAAACGGGAGTGCTAAAAGGAGTCTTTGCTTTGCCACTTCCAGGAATCTCAGCGTGCTCTCCGCACTGAGAAGCTGAAAGTTGCTCTTCATCCCAGAGGTCAGGCAGCCTCAGCGGGAGTCCTGCAGCGTTTGATCACCATTAACCCGAAGCAGCTTTTAATACAACCATGAGGCTGGAGACGCGTGGAGCTTCACGTGTGTGTGTGTGTTTGAGTGTGTGTGTGGTGAGGAAATTGAGGGAGGTGAAGCGGTGTTTTCTTTTCCTGGAGGCGGGATTGTGGCGTGCTTGTTACTGTATGGGCTTGTGACTGGAAAGTTAATTCACCGAACTAGACGGAAAACGTAACAATGACCCTGGGTGGGAAACTTTGCCTCCACCTGCTGCTGTATGGCTGTATAAACGTAAAGCAGGAGCATGGAGGATTTTAAAACACAGCAATGGAGAGGCCTCTAGGCGAGGTTATTTTCCCCTTCAGTCGCCCTTCTGTTAGATATCTCATATGAGTATAGATAGAGTATAGTAGTGGCAGGAACAAGAGGTTTGATTCATCCTGTCACCTCCGATTAGCCGGTCTGGAACGCCGGGAATCGGCAAAGCTCACATTGCACCACGTTTAAACATCCGTCCCAGTCTGAGCTGGGTTTTCAGGCTTCATCTAAGTGAGGAGCCCAGACTTGACCACTAGGCGCTCTCCATTGAACTCCTCCCCTCAGTCAAGGTTTCCATTTTTCAGAGGAGGTACCTAAACCATCTTGGTGTCTGTCTGCTGGGGTTTATGAAAGGACCTCTCCCCTCAGACCACCATGTCAAGGCTAATGCCCCCAACAACACAGCCCTCAGCATCCTGTCCACCACATTGTGCTGGTGATTAACAATCTAACAATCTTATTAGTATTTCCTCCCCTTGGAGATAAAGCAGCCTTGTCCTACTGAGAGGAAACCTCATGCAAACCCAGAGCCTCTGGAACTCCTGGGTCCTCACATTGCACTGTACTTTAATGTCCCTGCCAATTGGTGGTAAACCCACTTTTAGGTGTGTCCATCCAGGTCTATTTGACCACTGTGACCAGGTAGACCGTACCAGGGGCAAATTCCCTCAACAACACAGCCCTCAGGGTGCTGGAGGTACCCAAACCCCCCACCACATTAAAGGAGAACTTCACTTTTTTTAACCTGGGGTCTGTTTTCATCTTTGCTTTCATACATGTGAGTGATGTATAGGAGCGTTCAAGATCGCTCCAGTATTTAGCCGGGCAGGCAGCTAGCAGCACAGCTAATGGTAAGTATCGGGCAACTGCTCAAGTGTTAGTTTGCCCTAAAAACTTGCTTTTTTTCCACACTAAAGTGCTCTGATTGTCTCAACGAGTGTCCGACAACATACCAGAGCGGAGAAATGAACCAAAGTATCTGTATTAGCTGGTGATTATTATCGTTTGGTGTTGGGTAGCGGAATCTCCCACCAGTGTTTTGATGCGAGTTATGGCACGATTCCGGATAATCCTGCTAGATTTGGACACAGACACCAAAACATAACAAAACCTGGCGATCGGCAGGTAATACAGATACTTTGGTTCATTTCTGCTCTCTAGTACGTTGTCGGAAACTCGTTGAAACTATCAGGGCACCTCAGTGCAGAAAAAAGCAAGATTTTAGGGCAAACATATAAATGAGCAGTTGCCCAATACTTACCATTATCTGTGCTGCTAGCTGCCTGCGCGGCTAAATAATGGAGCGATCTTGAACGTTCCTTTCTCCATCACTCACATGTATGAAAGCAAAGATGAAAACAGACCCCAGGTTAAAAAAAGTGAAGTTCTCGTTTAAGGTGGTGATTCGCTCAGCATTGCCTCTGGTGTAAACATGACAACCAATCATCTCCACAGAAAGATTTCTCACCGCTTTGGTTTGAGAAAAGTAGAGTCTACTCTGATTTCCTAATTTGTTGGGGAACTTAAAGATGGACGACCTAGCTTGAAGTCAAACTCTGACTCATATCTCAACCGTGCTGTCTTAGTTTTTTTTTTCTGATTATCTGCGTCAGTGAGACGAGGCGGGTTGCCAGAATGAGAAGCTTTTTGCCGTAATCCTGTAAAATGTTTGAACCTGAAAGTGAGTGGAGCCATAAACTAAAAAGCTGCTTTTGTCCGGTCCTTCTGAGTCCTTCTGATTTGTTTGGTGCGCTTGACTCTGACAGCTGGTTTTGCTTTCTGCAGTAAGAGCTGATACCTCTCTCCAGCTGTGTGTTCACTTACATCAGCATGTGCGTGTTTAGGTTCAATCTCTGGATGACTTGGGAGCAGTCATGCTCACTGGTTGGCTCAAATCGATTATGCAACACTGTAGCTCCCAATATTCACACATGGCTGAGGAAGGAAAAGCATCCTCACCATGACTTCACAATAAACTCTGAGACTTGAAGGAAGTATGTGATATGCAGGATTATGTGACTATGAAACCACAACTCAACCCTGGTAGTGAGTTTAGTTCCCCGCCTCATTTTCACTCATTCATTTCTTTGCAAATTCCACCTTTTACTGGTAAGGGTTTCCTTTGTTTGACTGGTTTTAACCATCCAACTCGCAGCTTTAGACTAGCAGAAGGGCCTGATCTATAAAAACTAAAGACACAATCGGAAAACATATCCTGATTGATTTTTTTACTGCAGTCTCTCAGACAGACTTAAACTGTCATCATGTGAAATAAACAAAAATATGTTTACGATGAGTCAATACACATTACGTGCTGCAGTATGGTTATGATCTCTGTTATGTGTTTTATGTTTTTATTTTCTTTCTCTTTTCTTTTTATTCTTTTTCTTTTAAAGATGATCAATATCATGGGGATCCAAAATAAACATCTATTGAGACATATAGGAGACATCTTTAACATAATATGCCTTCCCTTGTGTATTTTTACTGGGGGGGGAGTCCGACATGTCATGATTTATGTCAAATTTTTGTGTATTATTACTTTTACAACCTTTAATTATTACCCATTATGATTATCATTATCTCTTTTCCCAAACACGCTCCAGCTACTATGGAAGCTGTTGTTTGTCCATTCAGAGACACCGTAGTAAAAATGTCGACAGCTGCCATTTATGTCCACCCACAGCAAGGGAATATAAATGGTTCATTCTGAGAGAATAATAGTATTTTGTTACCAAAATTGTTCAGCTTCTACAGACATTCTTGCATTAAAAAAAAAAAAAAGAAAACGGACGACCAAACATTGCAAGGTTTAAGAGTGAAAATACGTTGTTAATCAGCCTTTCAGACCTTTGCATGTTTTTTTGTTTTAAGTTTTAAGAGCTTAAACTGAGTAAAAATAATTATTTCCAGGCAAACTTTACAGAATTAAGCTGAGTAAACTGAATATCGTCCCTATCTTTAGAAGTGATTATCTGTGAACGTAACCCACGAGAACTGAGGCTTCGAACTTTTATTTCCCTCCTTGCTATGTTCTCCACTTTCATCACTTAAAACCTGAGTCTCTGCGCCACTGGAGCATCTTCTACCAGTCCGTTCCTCATATTTATCCCTCTGTAAAGAAAAAAGTCATTGTCATTATCAGGGACCAAATATGGTCTACCGCTCAAACTCTGCAGAGCGTGTTCTTCCAAACACAGAAACACTCTGTGTAAAGTCTGCTGTTAATGTGCTGCTGAGACAGATCACCGGTGTTTAACCATGAAAGTATCCAGAAACCCGTCGCCACATGCAGAGTCCAAACAGACTCCAGATGCAACCTGTGAACCTGCAACCTGGAAATATCCCCCTACAGTTACAGCTTGTTTCAGTTTTCAGGAAGGAAAAGCCATTGTATTATAACTTTTTTTATACGATATGTTTGAAGTTAAAACATTTGAGCATTAATTTTCCAGTAAATATTTTCTACGAAACATATACTGGAAAATGTATTCAATATATTAACCAGTTTGGTCCAGATCAGGGGTCTGCAACCTGCGGCTCCGGGGCAACAAGTGTCCGTTTGGACCTTCCACAATGGCTCTTAATTACAGGTAAAATTATAAATAACGACCAACTGATGTTCTTAAATATAGCTATTGTGGCATGTGCAGGTTAAACAGTCAGTAATATTCTTTTAGATCTGTTTTTCTTATCATTACTTTGGAAACTATTGACTTTTTAAAATAAGATTTAAAAAAAACGTTTTCCACAAATAACTACATCCTATTTAGAGGAAAACTTCTCTACACATGAGGCACACTTGTGTTTTCCTAGAAGGGAGGTGCATATTGGGGATTCCACCTGGAAATTGTGGAGCAAAGATCCTAAAAGTCGTCTCCATGACTGGGCTGGATACTGGTTCAAGGCAGGAACTGATCTCGAAATACAAATTGAAGAGAAACCTGGAAATTCAATGCATTGTTTCCCAGTTTCCGGCTGTTAGATTTGACTGTTTGGAAGCTTATTTGATGATTTAAGTGAAAGTGGAGAGGGCTGAGCCGTGTACGCCCTGATTCCCATGAATATTCAGCAGAGAAACAACCCTTCGGCTGAAGCCTCAGACGCTGCTGCTGTTTGTTTGCGTGAGCAGGAAGCAAATTTTCCAGCGATTTTACCGTTGAACAGCTTCGCATAATGAAGCCATTCTCCAGGATGAAGATGATTAAAACTGAAAATGAGAAAGCCGACAGACACAATGCTCTGAGCCAAATGCAATGGAGGGGATCTATGTGCGGGCTTGTGTTTGTTCTGCACTCGTCAGATGGGCCAAATTAAACAGCCAGTTGGGGAAACCGGGGTGGGAAACTGGTAATAAACACGCTGACAGAGAGTACACGGCTTCCCCGTCTCAGCAGCTTCGGCAGAAACAGAACTCACAATTTTTATCATCAACTCACAAATAAACAGAGTTTTTGCTCTCGCAGTTTGTCTGGTAAATGACCGGCTTTGGGCCGGAAGGAGCAGGATGAATGAAGGAGGGTGTGTGTGTGTGTGTGTGTTATCTATGTGCGAGCTTCAGAGTGCTTGTGAGGGAACAAACCACGAGTTTAGACACAGGAACGGAAAAGAAAATAAACTGGTACTCTCACAGGAAGGGTTGGGTCACAGCAGCGTTTATAACAGATACGTGTTTTTTTTTAATGAATTTGTGTTTGACCGTCGCTGAGGAGCATGAAGTCCCTGCAGGCGACGGATACGGGCCTCTCTGACCCGCGCTTAAACTCGTAGCAACGTCGTTTGAACGTTTAGACATGCTGAAGACTTGTTTTAAGAAGTTGGTGAACAACAAAGCAAAACTGACCCGATTTTCATGCGAATTTTTATTTATTTTCATGAAAAAAGCTGCATTTTTGTCCTGTGAAGCTTAAAGAGTGTCTCGTACTCGCCAAGAAAAGGGAAATACAGGTACTACTCGGAAAATTAGAAAATCCTGAAAAGCGCTGCAATCTTTAACCTCAAAGATGAAATGTACATATATAGACAAATAGTATACAAATCATATATTTGAGATTTTATTTGTTTAGATTTTGCTGATCGGGATTTGCAGCTTCAGAAAACCTCAAATCAAAAACTCAGAAAATTAGAAAATCCTTGAAATCAATAAAAAAAATTGATTTAAATTACAAAAATGTCAGCATAAAATCTTGCATCTGTAATTGGTAGATAAAATGTGTTGGTTTCACCTTTTATGTTGAATTGCTTGAATAAAACAACTTTTCCAGCATATTCTACTTTTCCCTGTTTTATTAACTGAAGGTAGAAGAATAAAGTTTGTTCTGGGCTGGTTATGAACTTTTGCAGGATGGTGTCTGAACAATAAATGTACTGTTTTTATTCATCATTCATGTTTAAATTCGGTTTTATCCTCAACATCGTTCTCTCCACGTTGAACAAAGTAATTTACGAAGCAGCCTGGCTTACATTGTCCAACCTCTACTCATCCCTTAGTTTCATTTCACTCCTCATTCAGCTGCACCTTTTTCAGGCTGGAAAGTCGGGCGATGTTTCCATGGCAATCCTGCGAGAGCGAGATGCAGCGTTTGTGTTGCGATCCTGCTTCTCCTTTACACGGTCATGCGGACAAACTAACAACAGCATGGCGGATCTCTGCGTTCTTCTGTAATGTAGAAAAAAAAAGAAATGCGTTCCATCAATATGCTTCATCTTTACATGTATTTATTCATTATTCTATGCTTTGGGCCTTTTTAGTTTCTGTTTTTATTTAGGATGAGTTATGAGTCACTTGTGACACCGCACAGCATTTCTTCCTCCCACTGCTGTGGAAGGTAACCCTGCGCTGTGCGCTTAATCTGCTTGTTCAGATGTTAAACTGGTTCACCCTGGTTAAAGAAAAAAGCAAAAAAGAAACATTTCTTTGCATTATCCATTTTCTTTTAAGCAAGAAAAATCTCATGTTTTTTAGCAAATGGTTGAGATAGAAGTGTATATTAATGATGGCAGTGAAATGGTCCAAATTTGAAACAGCAACAGGATTAAAAAAAAACTTCAGGCAAGTTTATTTAATAATTTCTTTACTAAGATTACTTGTAGAGCTGGACCACAAAGGGTTAACTATCATGGTAATGTGTTTTTGATTTGTTTGCAACATCTTTTATTTGAGATTGAGGTGTTCTTGTTAAGCTATGCTTTTCGTTTCGTGAAGTGTGTTCTCGCTAGCTGGCAGCTCTCTCGTTATTCCTTAAACGGGGTTTCTTGTATCACGGGCAGGAGAACGGGATTGGTTCCACAATCGTTCTTCATGCCACTGAAGAACTGAAATATTGTCATTCTGTGGCTGAATGAGCACTGTTGATTTGGACTGAGTGGAAATGCTGCTTTACTGGTTCTTCACTTAACTCAGAGGAGGATCCACAGCGGTGGCAGAATCAAAGACCAAGCCGGTCACACTGCTGCATCTTTACAAGTTATTTCGTCTGTTAAAGCAAAACCTTGTCATCTTTAGCTTTTAATCCATTACATTTTACCATCTAACCTGTTTCACAACAGTTTCTACTTTATTCAGGTGTTTTTATTTTCACCCAGCTCTGGTCCACCTTTACCGGTGTTGCCCTGAACAGGGAACAAATTCTAATTTAAAACGACGACAGTCCTGCACCGCTGCTTTTTCTTATCGCTCCGTGTCCGTTTTAAGTTATGAATTTGTTTTTCAGGATGACAAATGGAGTCTCAAGGTGTGTGTGTGTGAGAAAGAGAGAGAGAGAGTGGGCAGCCCTGCTTCATCTTCGTCTTTACTCTGCTAAATACAGTCTGCAGGTTGCTCCGTCTGCATCGCTGCCTCAGAAGCTGAGTTGGGCTAAAACGGGGTAGGATTGAAAGATAGTATTTTGAATAAATCATGAAGTGTGAGATGTTTGCTGTGGAAAAGTGAGCCACTGTTTATGGAAAAGCTGTCAGACTTTCTTTCATGTAATTACAACAGACTGGTAGCATTTCCTGGACTTTTTACTGCCAGGAAGACTCAGCAGAAAGAAAATGAACATATTTTTTACACAATGATAAATAATCTTGTAATTTAGTAACTTTACTACTCTGTACTTTTGCTAGTCTACCTTGATGAGAACAACTGTTAATCTGACTACAACTTTAGATTATTACTATAAGAAAGCCGTAAACGTTAACCCCAAGCACTCACTTTGTGGTTATTGTCTTCATAGTGTATTATCATATAGTGTAAGGACCTTGACAATAAGTTTAAGCCCGTCTGATTGTCATATTAATATGTATACTAGCCAATTCATAAAAAAATACCCGATGTAAGGAAACGAACGGACTGCATGGAAAAGCGTCTTCCATCAATCCCCTTCTGAGCTGCTTCAGGCGACGATGGGGAGAAAAACTCCCTTTTAACAGGAAGGAAAACCTCCAGCAGAACCAGAACCAGGGAGGGCGGCCATCGACCAGTTGGGGGTGGAAACGACAGAAAGGGTGACCGTGGACAGAGGACAGAAAGAGAGAGGCGAAGGAGAGAATAGACAGAGAAATATAGAAAACATAGGCCATTTCTCAATTGAAAGTAAGATGATACTTGTGTACTTACAGACTTATCGGAAGCACAAACTTCTGAGGACATGAAGGGTAAGAATATGCTTATTATGCAATTGGAACATAAGAGTACTTCGTTACATTAATGATGTTGCTACAACAACAAGAACAATATCTACAAAGTAAACAATCTGCAGGAAACCACCAGAAAGTGAAACGAGTTGAACTTAGTCCTGTGGAAGTCAATGATCTTCTCCTCGGTATCTGAGGTGTTGAGGACCAAATTATTGGACTAAGATGATCCACTTCTGTTTGATGAGATGATGATGCAGTGATGTGTAGCACTGTGAACAGCATCGGGCTTAGCATGCAGCCCTGAGGGACACCGGTCCTGGGACTGAGAGTTGTAGACCGTGTCTACACTAACTGTCCGTGTGTCCACTGAAAATGAATGTTTTGCCGTACTGTTACTGTACTCGTTTACATTTGGTAAAAATATCTCATGAATACACTTTAAATCTTAGTTGCTATTATGAGTATCGGTGCTATTACATTTCAAACATTCGGTTTTATTGCAATTTCCTCTTGAATATATTTTCATGTTTCCTGTTCAATTATGGCATGTTTCTGTCAGGTTGTTGATTTTTGACATCACCATAAATACACAATATTACCTCTGTTATCTTCCCTTCTATTAAAGAAAAAGAAAAACTCTTAATAGTAATTCAAATAACTGGAGACTGAAAAAATAATGATAAAGATTTAATTTTCTAAATTATAATTTGATTAAATAAGACAATGTTTTTTAATTTCAGTTGAAAAAAATAAAAAAACAAACATGTCTCATTGGAGACATGGTGTGTGGACAGGCGTAGAAGTCTGATGGAGAGTTCCAGAAAACACCTGATCGCAGTGATGGTCCAAAGGATCGTTCATAAAAATGTTAGCTTCTGACGTAACATAATTTCTCCTACTGTAGTTTTTCCTTGTTTTTTTCATTATTTTACATAAAATTTCTATTTATTATTACGTTTCATTCCAGTTTCAGCTGTTTTTTCCCCCTTTAATGGATGGTAGGAGTCCTTCTGCAGGCATAGATGCTGTATTCTTTTTAAAGTTTCCTTGCTGTTGTCTTCCTTTCTTCTTTTGTCCCAAACTTTTTGTTCTTCTCCATCTCTTTGAATGCGTCTTCAAGCTGTCTGGATTTCATCAGCAGTATTGCCTCATCCAGATCACTGGGACCACGTGCAGTATCTCCTTCCCACTTTGCATTTCTTTCTTTTAGCACTCGCCTTCTTTTTCCTTCCCTACTGTTTGCCGCCTCCGTCATTCTCCTCTTTCCTCTCTGTTTGCCATCACTCTGGTCAGGCTCAGGGGAGGGTTTTTACTATTCACATCGTGGCTACGCTACAGTCAAAAAGCCTTTCCAGATGTGAAGTAAAAACAAAAAACCCTGCTTGAATAAAAAGGGATTCAAGTTTCTCCACATCCACACTGGCAAAAAGAATATTTGAAAATCAACTTATTTTATGATATGTTCCCCATCTGCACGTTTCTTTCACAATTTATTAATATTTTATGTTCGGGGCCTTCAAAAATAATTTGATCAAATGTTTGATTTGTGGAGACGTAATCTGCAGGTGGGAGAGGAATGAGGCTCGGAGGGGTTTGGCATCATCTTCAGTAAGAGATGTTTGTGTTTCTGGTCTCCAACGTTTGACAGATAAGAGATTAAACTAGCAGCACAGCATTAAAGTTAAACACTTGTCAGTTCAGCTTTTTGACTGTGATCCATCATCAGTTTTTACTCCATAATCCAGGTCTGCATCGTGGTGGGGGGGACGGGATGAGCACGGTGGCCCAGACATCCTCCTTCTGGATAATATAGTCAAATATTCCTGGATCCAGACCATAACAAAGTCCATTCCCAGCGTTCCTAACATGAGCCAGTTACCTAAAAGCAATGAATCAGCAGTGATTTATCCAGAAAAGCAACTTTTTTTTCCACAAATGTGCTCGGTTGTTTTGTCTTTTGCTGTCATTTCATTCTCGCTTATCCTAGTTTTGATGTGACTGGTTCCTTTTTTATGCTGATGTAGTTTTGTGTCTGTGTAGAAATGAGAATCATGACAAGTGGTTGATGACGAATACTTAGAATTTTCATTTCTATTTAAATATAAAAATTAAGAATTTAGTTTCAAGACTTGCTGCTTTTATGCTTGTGCATATATTTTATATTGTGCAAACATACATTTGATGAAATTATCTCTTATACAAGCACAGCCTGGCCAACATGGCAGCAGATAATACATTACATATACCTTTAACAATATTAAAACACATTCAGACAACATTTACCAGGTCAAAGGGTATCATGCATGATCCTTTTTTTTTTTAAAGGCAGCAGAGTGCATGAATGCCACCTTCCCAAACGCAGTGCCAGTTCTGGGTACTGACGTAGAAAGATAAAGCTGTGGTTGCTGATTGTGAGATGGTTGTGTTTGAGGTAAAAGCAAAGGAATGAAGAGAGTAGTGCAATAATAGCTTTACAGATAAACATGTACGAGTGAAGAGGGCTGCAACCATCCAGGGACAGTGTGCAGCGTAGCACGATGTGCTTGTGATTTATACCCAGTAATAAATCTTAGAGTGGTGCACAGCACCCAGCCAGCATATGTAATGAGGTTGCACTGGTGTTCATGTAAAGCACATCTCTGTAGTCCAAAGGCTGAAGATGCTGCAGCAACAGGCATGAAGCATGATTTAAGTGTGAATAAGAAGTCCAGCCTTATAGTTTCATGAATGTAACCCAAAAAGAGATCCCAAATATTTAAAAGGACAAGGAGATTTTTCTTTACTTTTCTTTTTTCGGTGGAAAATATTCATTTTCGTTCTCTCTGCTTTGCCTCAAATGGAGGAGTTGGGCTTCAGTTTCCTTCAGTTTCACCACCTTGAACAAATTGGCCTCGCAGCAATAAATTAACATTTGCATTTTGGACATTTTTACCCACATCATTTATATACAACACACATTCAGTGTTGTAAATAGCAAGGGACCTTATGCAGAGCCTTGAGGGACCTCCATGAGTAGCCAGAATGTCAGAAGAAATCAAGTTTTATCTGAAAGATAATCAGAGAACAGCAGAATCCCACAGCCTGATAAAGTTTTACAACTTTTTTAAGAATAGCAACCGCTCAGCTCTACTCG
Source organism: Craterocephalus amniculus (assembly GCA_036024015.1). Lineage (NCBI taxonomy): Eukaryota > Metazoa > Chordata > Actinopteri > Atheriniformes > Atherinidae > Craterocephalus > Craterocephalus amniculus. The sequence continues at coordinate 1,545 of JAVQJG010254896.1, read as the reverse complement.
TCGCTTTTTCTTTTTTCTCATTCATGGGAAAAATGTGCAGGCAGATATTTAAAAGACTTGATAAGAGATATCCGTTTGAAAATCTAATAAGCAACTGGTTACTAAAATAGCAAGGCAACATTGTTAATCACATAGACGAGTTATCGGAATACGCTGAAGTAAATATTGTACTTTGTGATGGATTGGGTCAGAAAAAAAAGTTGTGGAGATTAGAAGGAAAACGCTGCAAAAACTCCAAATCTTACCAAGTGCATTTTTAATTTCTTGTCAAATTGTCTTACCATGCTTAATAAAAGATACAATCACCTAAAGAGCAACATTTCAATGAGATACAGGAACTTGTTTTAAGACAGAAGGGGGGAAATAACACTTTTGAGCACCACAAACTTATAATGAGACACAAAACTTTAAAATACTAGTAAAATATAAGAAAGAACAAGTTTTTCCACTTTATTTCAATGCTTGAATATATTGTTTTATAACAAGAAATCTTATCAAGAGAATTTTCACTTGTTCCATTAGCAGATTGTTTAAAGCAAAAATACCTTGTTTTATTTTTTATTTCACTTTTTGGATTTTTTCCAGTGAATCCTGTCAAAAACAGCCACGGGCAATGCTGGGATTGTGGGGAAAATAAACAACCTAACCCAACGTGGATTTATTTTTGAGCTTTCCTTTTGGGAAAGTCGATGCATCTCCACGTTTTCCCAGACATCCCACCTTGTCATACTTAAGAAGTCTTAACTTCTGGATTCCTCTAGAAATTCTGTTCTGAGGGTCAACAACTTAAGCACCTTCTTCTCTCCAGTACTGAAAAATAATCTGCGTAACAAATAAAGCTAGTTTAGTAAAACACAAAGCTGTGTTCACTTATTATTTGACCTTCTGGCCTCTGAGCTGAACAAGAGCTGTTAAACCTTTTTGTTTGAGGTTTGACGATGTTGCGTGACTGCCGTCATTATGATGACCTAATGTCTGATTCTGGACGTTCGAGTATAAATTAAGCAGCTTAATAAACAGTTTTTATTGTTTAGAGCTCTGGCTGAGACACACAGAATAAACGTAGCGGCCTATTTCCCCGAGAAGCTGCAATGAAAAGCCAAGATAAAGCTCTACTAATACCCCTTTCACACTGGTCAAAAAACCCGTTTAAGCCCGCTTACAATCGGCTTTTGGTGACAATGTGAATGGGTCGACAGGCGACCCGGGTTAAAATCGGATTTTTAAACGGCTCAGCTCCAATCGGCATGCGGTGTGAACACCAGACCCGGGTTGACCCGCTAATTTACGGATTACTTTGGGCAGTACATGTCCACAACATGACATCTTGCCAGTTGCTTCTCATGCAAAGGTAACAGACGTCTCTGCTTCGAGCAGCATTCAGGAGCCTACATTCTGTGGGAAAATCGGCCGCCACTCGCTGAGTTGTTTGGATGGACTAAAGTGCAAAGCAAGAAAGCACATTAACTCCTGTCTGACTCCCTCTACATTGTTTACTTTATTTAAACAAAACTTTAACTTAAAAATAGGCTACACAAGTCAGAA
>JAVQJG010254878.1:0-11179 GCA_036024015.1 Craterocephalus amniculus | reverse complement strand
CTTTTGTTTGCCAACTACCCAGAGTTCCCCTCTGTCTTTCACATCTGTGTCGTTCTTCAGCCTCGTCTTCCCCTCCCTCCTCCTTGACTCCCAGATTCCACCACATGGAAGAGCCTGCTCCGATACAACCAGCCCTCTGCTTGAGCCTACGAGCTGAGTTATGCTAGCAAAAGAAGCAATTTGTGTTGTCTTAGTGTTTATGAGTGATACAAACACGCACACCCCAGGGTGAGGTGAAACACTGGTCGTTAGAGAGAGTTGGGAGTCAAGGATGGGAGCAGGAGGGAAGTCATTTACAGCTGGGTAGCAAACAGTTGTGTAACAAATGGAAATAGGTGGGTAAGGAGACAGGCAGCTGGTTATTTGTGGTGCAAGTTGGTGGAAAACTGGAGAATTTCAGTGTTGGAGAGTTATAAAGATGATGCAAGGGTGTGGAGGAGAGTTTGAAGTCGTTATGCTGGGAAAAAGGAAGGATGTGTCTGGTTTTATTTCGTAAAGAAGTGACATTGTTCTTTACTGTGTTGCAAACGCATCCCTGAGAGATCAGAGTCGTATCCAAGGAGAATCGGTTGCAGCGTGCACTTGAATGGAAATGAACTATTTTGCACAAAGTGAAAAAAACAACAACCCAGAAACATCTTTTCTCCCTTCATCTGCTGCCTCACCTGCAACATCAGCTTGTAGATCAATGATCATTACTCAGCAAGTCAATAAAAAAACCTTTTCAAGAGAAAGTGAAAACAGAAACTGATCACAATGTCAAAGTTCAGCTTTTTTTGGTCTATTATATAAAGCCTCTCTTTTTTTCTTTATTTTTTTTGCTGAAAATATTTCCCAAGAGTGACTGTGTGTGTCTGCATCTCCTGTGGCTGTGGGCATCTTCAGGTCTTAAGCTTCTCTCTGAGGGTGAAACCTCAGAAGCTGCACTTAAAGTGATGTCTCAGTATATCTTATAGATATGAAAAATGGGCAATGATTATTGAATGTTTGAAAAGAGTACTAAATGAAAAAGGGAATCCACTATTTTTCACCCCATTGTTTAAAATGTTTTATTTCTTTTACAGATTCCTGTACTAATTGTTGTTACTGCTCTTGCTTGGCAAAAACATTTTCCACCTTTATTTCATCCCGTCATTACTTAGAAGAGACTTTTCTTCTCTAAGGTGCTCTTTGTATATCCAATCTACCCTGTGGTACCTTGGCTAACCACACTGCTGCTATATCATTTATTAATCGTGTGTAGAAACTCTCCTCAATGTCATGCAACCAATGAAATTTAGATTGGTCGTAAATAAAACAAATCCAGACCTATCAACCATGGATAGCCATTAGTTTGCACAGTGGTAGTAATCAGATGCTGATATATCTCATGTTCTAAATCCCCTGCTTATGCCCCATTCAAGCGAAAACATCCTTTTAGAAGTCACACGGCAAGTGCTGCAAACAAAGAAGGAATTTCTGCAGAAGATTTCTGTGCAAAATAAATTAAACAAACTATAAACAGTGCAGAGACGAATGAGAGCAGTAACTGAGTCTTGATCAATTCGGTCAATTTTTTTTTAAAAGAGAGAAATATTTCTATCACTGCATTTAAACACTGAAATAAAATTAAGAAAAAATATAAATCTTTTAAAAAGCGCATCAAAGACGAGTCGTATCTGGAGGAACCAGGGAACTTTATATATTTTCATCCTGAAGCTCTGTTGGTTTTACATGTTCTGTAGAGATGAAGGAGACTGTTTTATAACTTCAACACATATTCCCACCATTATTCACCACTTTCATCTCATGCTAGTTCTAGAGAAATAAATGTGGTTTGGTCCGGATACACAGGATGTAGCTCAGTGATGGGCAGGGAATGTCCAACCTGTCTCATGATTAATACAACTTGTAACACAGATTCCAGATCATAGAAGTCTGACAGGATCTCCTGCTGCAACAGATCAGAAATGACCTCAGCGATCAGATCTGTTAACGCCAGAAAATAATGCTCGGTTCTCCCCTGTCTGCCCCTGATTTGTGCAGACTTTATTTAAACCCAGACTCTCATACAGTGCTACAGAGGTCGACCCAGGTTGGACTCTGAAGGTCATGAGCTTTTCCTCCAGGGCCTCAGCACGCTGATGCAGGTAAACAGACTGGATGATGCCAGCAAGCTGCAGCTGCATCAGTCTGTCTCACCTTTGGAGCTTCACCTCCCTCCCAGCAGGAAACAAGGGGAAAAAAAGAGAGAAAAAGTGCCAACATTGCTCTGGCTTTAACTCATTTGTGAGCTCAGAGAAGAGACAGGATGCAAGACAGATGTAGAATTAGCCTTCTCCATGAGGCGCTAAAGTGCAAAATCTGCAAAGTTCAGCAGTGCTGCTTTAACTGGAGAGGACTTGAAAGTAATACAAAAATGTATTAGTCTCTGTGGAAACTATGAAGCCTGTTTGGCTCAGAGACTCTTCAGTTTCTGAGATAAATTAAAAGAATTCTGCAGTATTTCTGCAGAGAAAACACCAAATTCAATTAGTAGCTCCAATACGAAGGCGATTACGCTTCACAGTAAATGATTCAGTCCTGTAAACACTAATAGAGTTTATCTTCTGTCCCAGCCCGATGTTTCTGAGACCAAGCTAAAGCCTGAGTGAATGAAGGCTGATGTTACACTCACTGTTGGACAAAGAAACGGACAATCACATCGATCAGACTCTGGTATTCTTCAGCAAATGTCCAGATTAGTTTGTCAAACTGGCAGAAATCAAACTGGAAAATTGAGGGAAACTTGCACTGTGACTTCACATGACCCTGGCGGGTCAGCGTTTCTGTGACAACAACATCCTCTCCCTGTTGTTTTGTCACATAAGGACACAGCAGCGGCCACTTATATCAGCTCTGTGGAAGAAGGTCGTCAATCTTCCTGTCAGGGAGCTCTGCTGATAACAAGAATGCTGACAGTGACTGCGTTCGTCTGCCACGAGTCATTAGTGCCAGAGGGTCAAACTGAGACACTTATGAAATCTGTCCTTTAACTCAGCGTGTTACGTATCTTATTTCTTCAAGTTAGTGCTGAGACATTGGGCCTCAGTATGAGAAAAGGAACAACTACTCCATAGGGGAGACATAGAGATAAAAAAAATCATCTTTTTGTCATGAAAAGTTTGGAGATAACTCAATTCTGCTGATAAACAGATAATGGGTTTCTGGAATTTTTCCAGATGTGGAAATGTGCTTCAGCTCTGCTTTTTCTCACCATGCTGCATTTAGAAGGATGTGTCTGCAGGGAAGTGGAGGTTCTCTGCAGAAACAAGCACTTCTCCAGCTATCTCAGCTTGATAACCACAATCTTTGTTTAAGGAGCTGGAAACTCCACTGAGAGTGGAAAGCAAAACAAAAGACGAGGGACCAACTTTTTATCTTTGTAAGAACAGATGGTTTTAGTTGGTGAACATCCAGCCGCATGTGTTCGAGAGTGCTAGAGAGTAGAATAGATGTTGTCATCACATTCATATCGATTGCAGATCTTACCGAAATAAAGAAAACACAGCTCACTACCTCCAAAATGTCCCATTGACACATATACTTGCCATCCAGCGTGGTGTTTTTTAAAGATGTCATCTGGAAAGCAAACAGATCATCAGGTGTTTGTGTCCTCGCTGATCTCTCATGCATCGTCTGTTTTCCCATGGCTTGTGAACACACGGAGACAGTTATCTTCAAAGAGCAGAGGTTAATGAATGCTGAGTGGTGCTCGTGGATGAAATGAGCTATGAATGCATTCAGGCATGCAGATTTACCCCCACATGTCCGCCGTTTGCCCAGAAACACTGAAATGATCGTCACTGAGGCTGAAGCTGGACGGTGTTCCTGCCCTGGCTCAGTCCTGAACGAGAAGACGAGTTAAGCAGCTGCGTCTCCATGAAAGTTTTTTTTAAATGAAAAGCAATGTTTCTAAAATTCAAATTACAATTTCAATTTGCAGCTGTTTCTATCAAACAATGTATAGTGCATAAGTCGAATTCTAGTAATATCTCGTCCTCTGAGACGCCACTTTGAAGACGATTGAGATGCATCTTTTGGAGCATTGCATATTTTCTATTAGGGATGGCAGTTAAATTTTCTCTTTAATTTTTTGTAAAAAGATTTCATTTTACTCCTCAGTTCATAGATACCACCCCATCTTTGAAATTAACTTTGCTGTTCTAGTTTTCTCATATATCATCAGATTCATATTCTTTTGTAGAATTTGTGATTCTGTAAATGCTCCTACTGATATGCATATACATTTCCAAAAGTGTATTCATATCATAGCTTTATTACTTCCACTTACTTTGTTCTTATTTAATTATATTCCTGGATATTGTGTAAGTATAATAAAGCATGTGATTAATAAACCTCTAGAATCAGTTCAGTTATAAATTGGTCTGGTGGATTTGTTTGAATTGGTTTCCAATAAATGGGCCTGAATTTATGTCCATAAAGTTCCCCGAGATGACTTTGTTGTGATTCAGAGCTACAGAAATGAAGCTAATTTGAACTGAATTGATGATAAAATCCACAGAATGTTGAGCATCTGTTTAGCGACTCTCCTGCCGTCTCTGGTTTCATGTTTGTGTTTTCTGTTATCAAGAGAGAGTGAAATAACAACAGTTGAGACTTAGTGTTAATCAGCAGCCACTGGTTTTAGTTCACCATCGCCTGATAGCAGTTTAAGTATAGCAGTGAGTTAAGGACGTGGTATTAAATCCACACAGTAAATATTCTGAACATATGGTGAGTACATTGTGATGACAGGCTGTTTCAGATTGTAGGGCTTGACCTGGAATGAAGCTTAAAGCTCTTACTCATCCTCTCTGATTCAGTTTTCATGCTGCAGAAGTTTGGCTGAGTTCGGCAGCCTGAACCAACAGATAGTGTTGTGAGCAGAGTCCCAGGTTTGGTGCAAATGTCCAGCAGAGACAGCAGATCAGATGTGGTGCCGCGCTGTGCTGCCTTGATAATCTCAGCAGGGCTTTTTCTAGAAGCGCTCTGATGCTTGTGGCAGGATGCTTCCGACTGCAGCTTTGTAGACGACAGCAGAAAGATTTATGGACCTCAGAGAGACCCTGACCTTCCTCTGCTGCCTCAGGTGGGAGAACCGTCTTTCTCTCCTGACCTGAGCTTGAATAAGGGCGATCCAGATGAGGCATCCCTTAGAGACGCTGCAGGGTGTGTGTGAGAAACAGGAAAATACGAGTCAGTTCAGGCGGCCAGCATTACTACACACATTTAATCTAACAGGTTTAGCTCTTTCAACACACATTTCTACTATTAAATTTGTTGCATTTTCTGACAAATAATTAGTTCATGTTAAGTTACTGGTGTCTCTGAACTTTTAAATGACTCTGATAAAGGAAAAGTATCCCTCAGCCTATTAGTGATGGAATAATTTAATCATTTCCTGAAGTCTTCCCTCTGGCTTTTATACTTTAGCCACTAATTTATTCTTGTAGCACTGAATATAAACTTAAGTTATTCTAATTCATTTTACACAGGGTAAAGTTTGTGCTATTTCGGAGACAGAAATTCTCAAAATCCCTCTGAGCAGGCCCTTAGCAATAATTGGAAGAAGAATAGAAAGAAAACATTTGCATTTGGAAGATGTCCTATGATACAGGCTGGACTCAGACCATCAATAATACAAGACTTTGACTGAAAATGAGTATAACTCTGGTTATAAATAAATGTTTTGACATTTTATTAACAAACTGAAATGATGCAACAACAAATGCACGCTGGGATCAAAGCCAGAGATGGTCCAACAAAGTTTCCTCCTGTTTTCTTTCTGGCATTGTTTAATGAACGCTGCTCGGAGCATGAAACTCTTTCTGTGATGTTCAGGAAGTCGATGCATGTCTTTCTCAGTTCTCGCCTGTTCTGCTCTCCTCTTCATCTTCTGCTCTGAATTTGTTCTTTCCTTCCGTCTGTGGAAATCTTCGTTGATTTTCGGTGGCTTCGTCTGTTAATCTGCCTGGAAAAGTGAAGACAGAAGGACACCAGATTTTTCCTATCTTTTTAATTACTCCGGCTAGATTTTAAAAACAGGACAAACTATAGCTGTAGGCATTGACACTGAGTCAGAAAAGGCCTTTTTAAATATCCTGTTGAGCATTTTTTTGTCTTGACACATTTTCAAAATAACAAAATACTGTAATTGGGTTTTAAATGTGAAGCTAATTTTAATCAGGCCATTATGACAACCTCTCCACTCTCTATATATTACTGCCTCCTAATGATGCAGGAAGGCCAGCTTGAGGTTATTTGCAAGCCTCCTCTAGTTCCATTTATTTCTGAGGCAGACGAGGCTGATGACTTGTCTACCTCCTTTCATCTACTGTATATTTATCTAACAGACAGTAGATGATGGCGAGCAAGCTGCCCAGGTGGCCTGCTGCCAACCGGCATCTGCAAACACAAAGACTTCGTCGTCGCCCATTCTAAAAAAAACATTCACTCTTTTAATCGTGTTTTAATGTACATAGAGCTACGGCAGAGCTGTGAGCCCCAAACCCACTCTTACCCATCCATTTAATAATTGCATCTCTTTAATGATCAGCGCTTAAAGCATTGTACTCTGTTGAAAATGTTTTTTTATGCATTTCTGTAGAAAGCTAATAACTCCAGCCTCTTAGCCTATTATCTCATTTTAAAAGCCCATGCAGAGAATCTAATGAACATCCTACGCTACAGGTCATGCCTTACTTTATATAACGAGAAAGTAATAGACTTGATTAAGTTTTGTTTTCCATCTGTCTCTTTTTTAAGCATCTCTTCCAGCTTTTAATCACAGCTTGTTAAAGGGACAGTCTGTAACTTTTGACCCAGACATCAGCCTAATGTGAGTAATACTGGATGATTTCTGGGGTGAATATACAGTGTTTGACGCATGCCTGCACTCCAAGGAGGCTGCACTCCTCAGAAACCAGACATTGTAACTTTGCAGGAGTGGATCGGTCTCTCATGGGATCATGTGACCTGCAGCACTTTGCTTTATGCAGCCCTTCTATAAACACAGAGCGCTCTGCTTTTCATATCTAAACAAAGTCAGAAGGTTAAAACGGTGTCTGAAGACTGTTTAGTTTTGTAATGGTGTCGTGTTGCCTATGGGAAGTTACAGATTTAGCCCCCTAGTGGCCAAAAGTTACACAGTATCCCTTTAAATAAGCTGTTAGCATGCTAATTTGGTTGTTTGCCTGTACTGAAAAACAGCAACTGATCGGATTATATCATGATAAACTGAGTTTACGCCATCTCCAGCTGCATTCATGGTGGCCAGGAAATGTCGTTTAAATGTATGATTGCTTGTTCCTTAGCAACAGCAGCCGTAGCCTCATGAACTTCAGTAGGTAGAAAAGTAACCTGATGAATGAAAATCAGAGCTTCTGGTTGATTAATCAGAAGATAATTTGTCATGTGTGGCTGAAAACTTAGCTTAAGAGGTTTTGAAATAATGAATTAATGCGAAAATGGATAGATGTTTCTCAAATACTACATTTGAGTCGAGTAAATTATGAGATTTAAAAGAACTTAACTTAGCTGAAACATCTACATATTGTGTGGTTTCAATGTTTTAAGTAACTTTTTGTTTATGCTACCATTTTTTCCTTAAATGATACACAAAGTTAGCAACTAGCTGCTAAAGAGATGCTGTTTGAACAACAATACAGATGCAGATCTAATCTTTGTAAGTCAAATGTAAAGTCAAAGCCAGCACGGTTAGTTTATCTTGGCATAGATGTGTTTCATTTTCCTCACAGGTTTGCCTGTTTCCCAAAAAGCAAAAAGCATTTCTAAAATCATTTAGCTAATGTTCCTCTTTATCTGGCTTTCTTTGATGTGCGATCCTTTCATGTTGTTCCAGTGCTTTCAATTGCCAAAAATAAAAACCAAGAGATTCTGCTATAAAAAGCAGCTAAAAGTCACTTGTATTGTACTTTTTCTGCTTCTCAGATTCAGCGTGGAGCCTTAATCACACTCCAAGATGGACTGCTATGAATCACTCTGTAATGTGACCGAATGTCTCACCATCCACTTGCATTAACGGCAGTCCCATCTGCATTTTCTTCATTTCAGCCTTCCCCTGCTTCTCCTCAGCTCATCATCAGAGAATCCTGCGGCTATCGTTGATGCATGTTCATCAGCTTCCTGCTTGTATTTAATACATTTTTGCACAGCAGAAATGTTAGCTTGTTAGCAGGAAATGAACCAATTACACCAAAATTACAACAAGCAGCGTGACTCATAATATTAAAAAGAGTTTCTCACTTTCACGACTTACTTTGACTCTTTTCCTCTAAATAAATCTTGTGGAAAAATAGCTCAAAATGATTTAATTGTTATTTTTTTGCCATCTATGCTGGATGTGCCGTTTAAATACAGACACCTGTAAATTTGGTTTGATAGGGAATTATAAAAGACTTTGCAACTTTCTTTGCTTTCGTTCACTTTTACACTTTCAAATCCTGGCCAGCATCACGTAGTTACTGCAACTGCTCACTAGGGGGCAATATTCCCCAAAACGTTCACACACCAAGAAGAAAATATAAGTAAATTCTGCTGATTGATTGGCTACAAATGACCAAGGATGTCTTGTAAACATTGGAGCAACAAATTTATATTTAAATTATAGTTTGTGTTTTTACTTTGTGCTTCAAACTTATTGTGGTTTTTCAGAGGAATCCATATGAGCAGCAGGAGAGCCAGTGAGCTGTCCGACATGCCACACTACGACTTGTCCTACATCTCTTCAGTTCACTGGACGGTCCGTTTGTTTTCATGCTGTCAGTGAACGCACCACGGTTCATTTGTACGGTAACCGAGACCCTTCATTTTATTAAGTGGACCACACTATACCACCAGACAGACTGTACAATCCCTGAAGGTGGACCAGGATTTGTTTAAACTGGACCAAACAGCGCCAGTGTGAAGCTGTCCTTCAATAAAAAATTAAAATTTCTGCCTAATCCTGCTGGGAACTGTAAAATATACTGAAACTATGCTTGGATTTAGGGATGCATAAATGTGTTTATCATGGCTGCTTCATGTATTCTGTTTGCAAGCCGCAATATAGAAGTTACCACTAGGGGCAGGCTGGGACTAGTAAGTAATAAGTAAGTAAGGTAGGAGGTTCAATGGAGTTAAAAATGACTGAAGGTTTCAAAGACAGGATGTGTTGTGTTTGTTTTAAGGACCTTCCATCCCATCTATGATACCGCTGCTGTAGCTATTTCCCAAAAGCGAACCTCCTCTATTGTTGTCCATGTTTATCATCTTCTTGACACCCTGTAAATTCAGCAGCTCTATCCGGTCTGAGTTCTCTAAAGTTCTCTGGGTTGTCAAGCGTAGCACATAAGCAAACACAACTGTGCTCAGTGCGGAGGTAGTTCAATGTGTCAGCATGAGGTTAAAAAGCAAGTGTATTTTTGGAGCTGATGTCAAATGTGGAGGATTTCTTTAGAGACCTGAAATCCGCCAAAACACAGGCAGAGATGTTCAGCAGAGGTGCAGGCAGTGGGAGGAGGGTAGACAGAAATGATCATAGACTTAGTCTATAAAAGAATTAAACTCTGAATCATGACTCAAAAATCAAAATATAGACTTTTAACCCTTTCATGCATGGATTACTAAGAGACAGAACCACATGTTCTTTGCATAAAGTAATTTACTTCCACAGACATATACAGTGATGCTATTTTATAACTTAATTATATTTCTATTCTTATTTATTACATTTATATTTTATATTTCATTCAATATCATTAGTTAAATATGCTGTTCATATTTCTATGATATGAATAAACAATATGTCTGGATCGAAATAACAGATAATAGCCAAGAAAGTTTGGTTATTTCACTGGATGTACATATATATATTTTTTTCTTACAGTAAATGACAGTGTATTGCATGACTAGCTGATGTCCCCTGAGGCAGCAAAATTAAAACATTTTCATCCTAATAGTTGGCTCTTTCCACTCTAGTGGAAACCATGCATAAAAGGGTTAAATCAACATAATATATTGCAGTTTCCCCCTGCAATTAATGAAATGACTTTTTTATCCTTAGAAAAATCTATACTATATTCTAAATTAATTCAGTGCAATCAGTGTGTTGCAAGTACGTCAGTGATGAGGACGTGAACATGTTTGAACCACCTCTGCTTGTCAAGTGGAAGTGCTTCATCTGTACAAACATAATCATGACAATCTGATCATATCTTGCCGACCTGTTTTTCGCCCCATACTGCGATGAAATGCTGAGTCTCAATGTGTTGTTGTTTGATATTCAGCTTCTGAATGTTCTTTTTGAGCCTCTTTACCCAGATAGAGATGAAGTGTCATCCTGATCCTGTTAGAAATGTTGTTAGAAGCCACAAAGCTTGTTTCTGTTTGTTCATAAGCAATTTTTGCTGTTTCCACAGCAGTTTATGTGCTCCAGATGTATCCATACTGGATGTTACAAGCTAGAAGTTATTTTTGGACTTGCTTGCATAAGGCGTTACTATCTGGAGAAAAGAAAAATGCCAGTAGAGACCAATGGGAAAAAAGATGTCTGAAAGCCAATGTCAGAGAACTGAGCTTTCAAAGACGAGTGCATTGTTAACCACCATGATATCTGATTTAATGTATTGATCAAAAGACACAAAGGACTTATTTTCTTTGTGCTGCTACTGCTCGGGGAATATTGAGAAATGATTTTCTGTCTCTGTGTACATCTCTACCGTCCCCCGATTCCCTTCTAAGAGGAGGGCAGGGAGGGTTTAAGCTCTTGAAAAAGACAGGCGTATGGATTTGACTCTGTCACCTCTCATGAGGGTGGATATTCTCAGGCTTTCATACAGAGACGTCTCCAATCTCTCTAATAAAGCAGCACGTCGCTGGGCTGTAACCCTCAGAGGCCTTTTTCTTGGTCTGAAATAACTTTCCTCAATCCTAAAAATTCTTCACTTGACCACATCACATGAAATTAATTGTTTCTTTAACCCTTTCTTCTAATTCTCCAAGATGGGAGATTCTCAAAGGAAATATAATCCTGATGAAGAGCATCACAGATACTGATTAAGCTAAATGTTTAATTTACTGATTATTAGGATATTATCATGTTAGTGTATATTACAAAACATATTAATTGAATATTTGAACATATATCCATTTAAAAAAG